>QEPC01005272.1:1890099-1906179 GCA_003113815.1 Sphenodon punctatus
GGGGGGGGGGGGGGCAACAAGAGAGAAGGGGTGAAGCTGTTTAGACGAGCAAGAGAGTTGCAAGCAGGTGATGGTGGGGGCTGAGGAGGAGTGAAGCCACAGGCCACAAAACCAGTCAACCACCATCACCTCTGTCTTGTCTGGATTCAGATTCAATTGGCTCACCCTCATCCAATCCCCAACAGCAGCCAGGCAACAAGCAAGCACCAAGAGTGGTGGGCCTGGGTTGTATGAAAAAGAGAGGTAGAGCTTGGTGTCATCAGTGTACTGATGGCACTTCACCCCAAACCTCCGAATGACCTTGCCCAGCAGCCTCATATACACTCCTGCTCCCATGTCATTCTGCAAGCTCTGTGGTGGGTGGCACTGATGCCCCAAAACACATGGTCCCTGCCCTGCCAGCAGGCAGAAGCACAACAAACCAGATGCAACCACTCCCAAAACACACACACCATAAATTAGTCAGCAAACATGCCTTCGTGCTCCATGCCTCTGTGCAAGGCAAGCCCTCCGCCCCAAAAACACACACCATAATTAACAAGCAAGTATGCCCCCCTGTGCCCCAGCTGGGCACATCTTGAATGTAACCCCCCGTATTGCAAAAATGATGCACAAGCAACCACTTTAAAATATAAAAAGCAGAGTGTTGTAGTAACCCGCAGCATTGCTCCTATGGCCAGCCCCCTGCTTTTAAAATTTTGTGTGCGAAAATTAGGAGTCCAACTCCAAAGTCGAAATACTTATGTGCAGCAGTGTAGCACACAGCCAGGTCATGAAAGACAGTGAATAATGCCCAAATTCATTTGCCCCTGGCAGCCAATCAAAAACTGCCCTGTACTTGTCCCCCTCCCCCCGTCTCCTTCCCATTACCCCCGTGACTACCAAATTAGGCAGTAATTTGAATTTCCCAGCTCAGTGATGGTAAGGTCAGGGGTCCTGAGTCCTCCCGATGCCTGGCAAAATGCACAGCCGCAGCAGCGCAGAGAAACAGTCGATCAAGCAGGACCGAGCATACCAAGTACTGGACTTATTCCTCAGAACTCTATAGTACCAAACCGAGTGCTGTGATCTGTGGCAAGTTCTGAATACATTTGAATACTAAGTTTCAACACTACTGAAAACCTACCTCTTCTGTCAGGTTAACTCTAGCTCATGAGTGAAAATGCGTTTTCTTCCCCCCCAATCAGAATCTCTTCCAAGTTAAACATGTGGACCCGCAACTTCTCAACCTCATGAATGTATCCTTGTCTCTCCTGATGTTCAAGTTTTGTGCCTGGACAATTAAGGAATCAGGAGCTCCTGAAGACAGTTGACCAGGGTCTGGAAGAACTCTGCTAAGGAAGAAGGCTAAGCAAAGGACCTGCAAGTGGAGTGTTGGCCCAACATAGCAGAAGGATTGAACTAACTGTCCAACATGGCGCCCAATTGTCGTAGAAACTGCTTAAGTCGACTTCCAAGCACGCCGTAATCCTCTCCATGGAGACAACATGCCACAATCTTTGCAACCAGAATACTTCAACCTTCGGGCAACCCCACCAACAGTGTAGGAACACCCCAGCCTATGCCACGAGTGTTGCTTATCTTGGAATTCCCGAATGAGCGTGTTTTTAGGTAACGAGGAGCGGACAGCGAGGATTGCCGGACCCAGTCAGTTTCACCCTCCCAACACCTGTGCTGAATCTGCAAGAGGAGGCGGAGTCTACCGATGGGACCCAAAGAAAAGTGGCCACCGTAACGAGGAGCAGAGAGCGGGGATCGCCGGACCGAGTCAGTTTCACCCTCCCGACACCTGTGCTGGGGGAGTTTGATATCATCATCCTCCAAGAGACATGGGTGGTGGCGCCTTCTGACATCATAAATTTGCCTGGGTTCGACAGTTTCTGTGGTTCGGCTACGCCCTCCAATAAGGGTGGTAGGCCCAGTGGGGGGCTGGCCGTCCTGGTAGGGCAGAATAGAGGGCTTAAATTGAGGCTCTTGGCCAAGTATAAATCCAACTTTATGCTTCTCCATATCTGGTGCCCGAGCGGAACAGAACTGATTTTAGGAAATGTTTACATTCCTCCAGTTAAATCACCATATTTTTCTGAAGAGATCTGGATAGTAATGTACAACTCTATTACTAAGGCAATGAGCAAGTTCCCTGATGCCAAGCTTCTTATAGCTGGAGATTTTAACATCAGGACAGGGAACCCTGTGGATAGATTGGCAGGGACCCCATCGGAAGAATCATCATGTTCTTCGCCACTCCCACCCCGACATTTGTTAGACACCTTGGTAGGGATAGGTTCTGTGGCTATGGAGAACTTTATCCAAGTATTGGATCTCGCAATCATAAATGGCCAGGTGAGGGGGGACAGGGAAGGTAATTTTACTTTCCACTCGAGTAACGGGTCTAGCCTAATTGACTACTTCCTGATTTCTTGCCCTGCTTTCAGATATATTGTGGGCCTACAGGTTCTCTTGAGGCCCGATACTCTTCATCTGCCAATTAGGCTAGATTTGGCATTTTGGGGGGATGAGCAGGGGGATCCCGCCGGCCAAATGTTGGCACCACCTCGGGAGCTGAGGGGGAAAACTATTATCAGACCAAAGGGGGCGAAGGCCCTTAGGGGTGCTTTTGAGGGTTTTATTAACAACTCCGAGGTTGCCATCTTGTGTGTGATGCAGGATCTGCAGGCATTTGAGGTGGTGGACCGATATAATAAATTGATTGACCTTCTGATCCCTCACCTTACAGTGAGGGCTAATACTCAAATGATGGGCGACAGTCAGGGGACCAGGAAGCACTGGTTCAACTCTGAATGTCAGGACGCGAGGGCCTTACTTTGGCAGTTAATGAAGGGGTTAAGATCTTCTGCCTTCCGGAGATTCGGTCAAAATTACAGTTGCATCGCAATTATTATAGGTCCCTTTTGAGGGGGAAAAAAATGTTATTCCAAAAGGGGCTCTGGGAAGACTTGCTACTCGCCACTGAAAGGAAGGATAGCGCCAAATTTTAGAAGCTGATCTGATCACTCCAGTGGAAAGAGGGCCTGGCAAAACCATTTGCTATCCCCCTAGAGAAATGGGAACAATTTTATCTGGGCCTATTTTCATGTGAGGCTGGAATACCTCAATCTGCCCATCTTGAGCCAATCAGTAGTTTTGAACGTTGGGCCCCTGTATCTGTGGAGGAAGTCAAGGCCATAATTGATTCGCTTAAAGTGGGCAAAGCTCCGGGTCCAGACTATGTATCGGTGGATCTTATTAAAGCCCACTCAGGGTGGTGGGCCAAACTTTTGGCACCCCTCTTTTCGGCCATCAATGATTCAGGGGTGGTTCCGGATTCCTGGCTGCAAAGTATATTGGTCCCTATATTCAAAAAGGGGGAGATGTCGATGGTGAGCAATTACCGGCCAATCAGTCTCCTCAGTGTCATCGGGAAGATTTACACGAGATATTTAATGGTGAGACTGAAACAGTGGATATCTGAGTCGGGAGCAATTGAGCCGGAACAAATAGGGTTCTGTGAGGGTAGGGCTACCTCTGATCATATACTCCTGCTGTCATCGTTAATCAGGAGACAGGTTAGAAAGAGGGGGAGACTTTACCTCTGCTTCGTGGATCTAGAGAAGGCCTTCAATTCAGTACCCAGGGAGCGTCTCTGGGCCGGGTTGAGGGCCTCCTCAATGGATCCTAGGCTGTTATTCCTGATGATGAGGATTCGTTCTGGCAATACTATGCGGGTAAGAT
Organism: Sphenodon punctatus; assembly: GCA_003113815.1. Classification (NCBI taxonomy): domain Eukaryota; kingdom Metazoa; phylum Chordata; class Lepidosauria; order Sphenodontia; family Sphenodontidae; genus Sphenodon; species Sphenodon punctatus. The sequence continues at coordinate 1,893,832 of QEPC01005272.1, forward strand.
ACGGCCCCCAGAGACTGTTTTCCAAGGAGATCCCAGTGGAGTGGGGGGTGCGACAGGGCTGCCTTCTAGCCCCAGCCCTGTTTAATTTATTTTTGAATAGGGTGATGCCTTATATGAAAGAGGTGGATGCGCATGCGTCATTCGTTGGACAAAGACGGTTACCAGTTATTCTATACGCGGATGACACAGTGTTGTTATCCCAAACAAGGGTGGGACTTTAAGAGATTGCTCCACCAATCTGGTGAGTTCTGCCATCTAGAAAAGCTAAGAATCAATTATACCAAAACAAAAGTCCTAAATAGCGGGAGCTCGGAAGAGCAGGTCATTGTTTGCTTGGAACATAAAGGGGAAGCACGTAGACCAAGTCTATTCCTTTAAATATCTGGGAATTTTATTTTCCTCATCTACCTCCTGGAAATTACATCTGGAGTCGGTGAAGGCGCAGGCTAAGAAATCGGGCGCGGCGATACTAAAATTCTTTTTTGGGCAAGGGGGCAAATTGATCGAACCGGCCTTGAAGCTGTTTCAGACCAAGGTTATAAGCCAAGCATTGTATGCTGCCCCAATCTGGGCACTTGAATTTCTGGAGAGCTTGGAGGTGATTCAAAATGGGTTTGTGGTCTCTTTATTGGGGCTGCCGTGTGGTACTCCCCAGGTGTTGCTCCGAACAGAATCAGGGGGTTGCCCTGTCCGTATGCTGATACTACAAGCCCTTGCAAATTTTTGGGCTAAATTGATGACGATGCCACATGATAAGAACTCGCTGCTAAGTATGGGCAGACAATCAGACCTCTTAGACCCTTGGATTGCTGAAGCCGAAAAGGAAATACATAAGATGGGTTTCTCGCGGGGGGTCCTGTTTTCGGTGGGCCCAGATATATTTAAGAAACTGACGCAGGGAAGATTGAGGGACCAGGTATTGCAATCAGAAAGAGCATTACTTGTGCACCAGAGAGTTGCCCCCGATTATATCCCGCCTAATTTGGTACGCTCTGGCTTGGAGTATCTATCTGTTTGGATGGATGCTGCCAGGAGGGTAGCTTTCACAAGGCTGCGCTGCAACTCTTTTCCTTCCTCCATTTTGGAGGGGCGATATAAAGGTATCCCGAGGGAAATGAGAGCCTGTGGGTTACGTGACAGCGGTTCCCCTGATATGGTGGCCCATATTTTACTGAAGTGCCCCTTCTTTGAGGGACTAAGACTAAGGTACCTGGAGGGAGTGGTGAAGGGTCCCGATAACATTACGGTACTGAAGAAGACGTTGTCCCCCCGCAATATGGACGTTACCAGGCGAGTGTCTGTGTTTGCGTTGAGGGCAATTGCCTTAAGGCAGAAGTGCTTAGAAGGTTCAGCCCAGGGAGAGGATTTAACGGGAGAGGTCGAGGGCCCTGGGGGAGGAGAGGATCCCTCCTGTGGGATGCAGCTCTGTGTTTTTACAACAGTTTAAGCAGAGGAATTACACCCTTCACAGACAGGATACAGGGTAGAAATTGATTGAGAGAACTCCTCAATTTTGGCCAAGGTGCCTGGGACTATGTCATTTGTATTTATATTTGTATGGAAGGTTTCTGGCCCGGTACGGAATTTAAGCGTATGGGGTCTTCCCTCCTGCGGGGAGTAGTATCAGCTTGCGTTTGTTTATATTCCGCATTGGGGGGGAATTTGTTGTGAGCATTGTATAAATTGTACAATGGTGCTGATTTTATGTTTTGTACCTCCTTTTTGACTACGACCTCGGTTACGCCTAATAAAGTTTATTAATTGTAATTGCCTCCTGATGTTCATCTCTCCCTCATCTCCTCCTGCCTTATCCCTCTTAGATTGTAAGCCCCTTGGGGTAGGGAACTGCCTATAGCTATTAATTGTACAGTGCCAGGTACGTTGCTGGTGCTATATAAATAATAATTAATAATAATACGGGTGAGCCAGCTGATAAAGTGTACCTGGATTTTCAGAAAGCATTTGACAAGGTTTTCACAAGCAACTCTTGAGGAAACGAAGTAGTCATGGGATAGGACAATTGGTTTACTTACCAGTGAATTGCCCTTCTGGGTAATGTGCAGGACGGGAGCTCTTTCAGCATGTAATGATCCCCACCTAGACCAGTAGGAGGCAGACTAGAACAAAGTTGTAGCTGGCTGTGAGTAGAAGGGGTCCATCCCTCCCACTTGCCAGTTGATCTCAAAGCTGTAGAAAAAATACTAAAAACTTCTAACCAACAAAAAGGGTTAACTAGAAACTGTAACCAAACACAGAAACCGTCTGGAATGCTGGCACGGAGGGAGAGAGACAGAAATCCCTACCCTGAAACTGAATTCCCAAGCCCCCCAACCACTACCTGCAGTTAGCATTTGGCTGCTTGATCCCCACCTAGCGGGTGGGCCAAGTTCCCGTCCTGCACATTACCCAGAAGGGCAATTCACTGGTAAGTAAACCAATTGCCCTTTCTCCTGGGATGTGCAGGATGGGAGCTCTTTCAGCCTGGGATTTACCAGAGCAGTGCAGAGGAGGGAGGAAAGCAGGGGATCGAGCCTATTGAAGGACAGACTGGAAGACCCTGCGGCCAAAGGCCATATCTGCCGAGTCCATTAAGTCTACCCAATAGTGTCGGGTGAATGAGTGGGGATTTGCCCACGTAGCTGCCCTACAGATCCCTGCATATGGAGCCCTAGCACTGAAAGCTGCAGAGGCAGCCGCCCCACGAGTGAAGTGGGGAAGAATCGACTGAGGTGGAATGACACCGGAGTCCTTATAGGCCTCCGAAATACATGCCGCAATCCAGCCCCCAATCGCCTGACAAGAGGCCTTATTGCCCCTTTTTCGAATGGTAAATTCCAGCAAAAGAGCTGGGGACTTTCAAAAAGAGGCTGTCCTCTTAATGTAAATCTTTAGACCCCTGCGAAGGTCCAAGGTGTGCCACTTCTTTTCCAACCTGTGAACAGGTTTGGGGCAGAAGGAAGGGAGAATGATCTCCTCCTGTCTGTGGAACAAAGAATTAACCTTAGGGACAAAAGCGGGATCAAGCCGAAGCACAACAAAATTCGGCTTGAAAATACAGAGAGTTGGATCTATGGAGAGAGCCCCAAGCTCAGAAACCCTCCTAGCTGAAGTAATTGCTATGAGGAAGGTAACTTTAATTGTGAGAAAAAAGAGAGATACAGTTCGTAGTGGTTCGAAGGGGGGGGGGGGGCGGTGAGGGCATTTAAGACTAGATTAAGCCGCCAAGAGGGAAAACGGTGTACCACAGGAGGTGTCAAAGCCCTAACTCCCCGCAAAAATTGTCTAACGTGGGGGTGACCTGAGATACCCGTCTCTGATGGTGGCTAGGGTCTTGTTGACGGTCTCCACCTGACGGATGAGACTGCTAGCTCGGAGCCCCTTATCTAAACCCATTTGGAGGAAGTGCAAGATGTTGCTAATTCGTGGGTTCCTAGGATTCACATGATGTTCTGAGCACCAAGCAACGAAAATCCTCCACGTAGATTGGTATATCCTAATGGTAGAACGCCTTCTGGATGACATAAGAGTGGCCAGCACAGCTTCCAAGTAGCCCAACCTCTTCAGGGCTTCGCGCTCAAGAGCCACACTGTCAGGTATAGAACTGAGGGCTGTGGTACAGAACTGGACCCTGAGACAGTAGGTCGGGATCTGGGTCTAGAGACAGTGGCTCCCGCCGGGACAGATTACTAGACTGGCAAACCATGGACGACGTGGCCACTTGGGGGCTACTAGGATCACCGTCGCCTGTTCCTGTCGGATCTTGGAGATCACGTTGCTGAGTATCGAGAAAGGGGGAAACACATATAGGAGCCCTCGAGGCCACTGAACGTTCAAGGCATCCACGGCTTACGCTCGAGGAGATCGGAACCGCAAGTAGAACCTCGTGAACTTGGTGTTCTGGCTCGAGGTGAAGAGATCGAATATTGGGGTACCGAAATGGTTGCGTAGTCACCGAAACGCCGTTGGAGAGAGAGCCCACTCCCCCGGATCCACCTGCCTGTGGCTGAGCCAGTCCGCTGTGATGTTTTCTTTCCCTTTTATGTGCTTGGTGGAGAGAGACAGGAGATTGGCTTCCGTCCAAGTTAGAAGAGCGAATGCTTCCTTGTGCAGGGTAGGGGCTCGGGACCCTCCCGGTTGCGAATGTATGCCATCGCTGAGGTGTTGTCCGTTAGAATCAGCAGATGGGACCCCTTGATCTTCGAAGCAAAGTGGAGGAGAGCCAGGTGGATGGCTCTGAGTTCTATCCAGTTCATCGAGTGCCTCCTGTCCCTCGGTTGCCAAGTGCCTTGTATGTATTCGGCATCCATGCGTGTTCCCCAGCCCAAGAGGCTGGCGTTGGTCGTGACGACCTTTCTCACAGGCTCAGTCAGGGGAACCGATGAGGGAGAACCCACCAGAGGAGGGAGTCGACCTCCTGAGGGAGAGAGAGCCAGACCCTGGTCTTTTCCATAATCTGCCATTGATAAGGGCAGAGAAAGGACTGGAGAGGACGGAGATGATGTCTGGCCCATGTTAGATGCATGAGAGTGCATCCTGTAGTGACGCCAGGTGAGGAAGCAATACCTGGTTGTGGGAACGGACATGGTTTATAAGAGCCCGGATCTTGTGCTGGCTCTTCCTCCGTCAGGAAGATACAATCTCCCTGGGTGTCGATGACCACGCCGAGATGTACTATGCGCTGTGTGGGAGTCAGGAGGCTTTTTTCCTCATTTACTATGAACCCGTGTGCTGCAAGGGACGGTAGGGTCGTTCGTACTGCCACTACCGCCTGGTCCTGCGTGGGGGCCCAGACTAGGATGTCGTCTAGATAGGGATGGAGCGTGACGCCTTTTGCCCGGAGACTGGTGACTAGGGGAACCAGAACCTTTGTAAAAGTCCTGGGTGCCGTGGTAAGGCCGAATGGGAAAGCACGGAACTGCCAGTGGTGCGAGGCATACCGGAAGCGGAGCCATTTGCGATGGATTGGAAGAATGGGGATGTGTAACTGCATCGCGCAGATCCACAGATGCGAGCCACTCCCCCTGGTGAGTGGACCTGGTGACGGAATTCAGGGTTTCCATCTTGAATCTCTTGAGGTGGACAAACTTGTTTAATGTTTTGAGGTCAAGCACTGCTCGCCATTGGCCCGACTTTTTTGAGACCAGGAACAAGATGGAATATAAGTCTCAGGCCTCTGTGCACAAGGGGAACTGGCTCGATGGCGTTTATCCCTGCTAGGCGCCTGCTTTCTGTTTGCATGGCAGCGTGCTTTGCTTTGTCTTGCACGGTGGGGGATATCCGATAGAGCTGCCTGGGGGAATAGCGAAACTCTATTGCGTAACCCTGAGAAATGGTCTCGAGTGACCACCCAAGCATCTGGGGTGGTGTTGTGCCATGAAGGGAAAAACGCCAGGAGACGAGCACCTACCGGATGGTGGATGGCGGGGATTGTTGCCGGTCCTGGATATAGGTGGTCAGGAGTCCTGTTTGGGCTGATGAGACGAAGGTGCGGACTAGGGCTGAAGCGGCATGCCGTTGTGGTAACTTTTTCCGACGCAAAAAGCTCTTCCGCAATGAGCGGCATGATGCGATAGAGACATTCATTCCACGAATTTCATTCCACTAATTCCGCTACTTTCGTTCCGCTACTTCCAAAGACTGCGAAAATAGCGGAATAATGTTTTTTCCGACAGTTTCTATCTTCCGCAATTTCCACCAGCACTGCGAAGTAGCGAAACATACGTGTTCTGACAGTTTCCGCGATTGTTCAGACAGTTCCCACGATTATTCTGACAGTTTCCGAATTAGCGGAATGCCAGCAGAATTAGCGGAATGCCGACAGAAAAGCTGCGGAACATCATGGGCAATTCTGAAATGGCGGAATGAAATAGCAGAATGGAAAAAGGAGTTACTGTTTCAGCCCTAGTGCGGACCTGGCAGCCCTGTGTCCCGAAGAGTATTTCCCAGCTCGGGAACCCCTGCCATGGAAGACCCAGGAGGGGTTGTTCCAGCCAGTGTCACGTCTCCTCGGAAAGGAAGGAGAGAAAACTCTATTAAAGCCTCTAGCTCGAGTATTGCTAGAGAACTGCTGGAGTGACAGCTTTTTGTCCTTGTCACTGGCCTCTTTTAGCACTCTGTCAAGGTTGGCCCCAAACAGCTTTCCCTCTTTAAACAGACCTGACACCATTTTTTGAATGACTGTTGGCTCTCCAGGATCTTAGCCAGAGTTTGTGCTTAGCGGAGACATTAGCTGCCATGGCCCGAGCAGACCAAGCCACCGCATCCATAAAAGAAGTGGCTAAGGTAATATTTCAAGACAACTCCTGAGTCATCTGATCGAAGATGCCTGGGCTTTGACTGAGCTTAAACCATTTAAGAATGGCTCTGGCGCAGGAGGAAGCCAGGGACATGCGTAGAGTAGCTGACACGGCCTCAAAGGCGTGTCTAAGCGCCATCTCGACCCCCCTGTCCATAGGGTATACGTCCCCCTCTGTAGGGAAAATGGACTTACACACTAACGAGGCTGCCGCCGCCACATCAACCCTTGGTAGAGAAAAGAACAGGTTCTTGTTCTTGGAGAATGAGTACAGTGCTTGCTGTGTTTTGTTCAGCCTGAGAGCTCCGTTCGGCTGTTGCCACTCTGTGGTAATAATTCTCTCGAAGACTCTATCGAGAACAATACCCCTATCTCTTGGGGAGGTTTTTGGAATGTATTCTCGCTCAGATTCATCACCTGATGAGTCAGAAGGGTTGCTTTTACTAGCCTTCTCCATGAGCCCCAGGACCATCTGAACTCTGGTAAATAATTTGGCCTTGTGGGACCCCGGGAACTCCCAATCTTGCTCGCTGCAAAAGGAAGCAGGAGCCGGGAGGGGTAAAGGATCCTCCTGCTCACCCTGGGGTTCACCCTGATCTGATATCTCCCCCTCCTCCTTCTGTTCAGAGGAGAGAGGTTCCCCAGCAGAGGAATTGTCCATAGTGACCCCCTGATTTAACTCCTCCCAAAGGGAGTGCCTGGGTTAGGGCTCTAAGCCTCTAGATGCCCCTTGAGGTGGGTGTGGAAGGGTATCCTCATTATCGGAGGAACCGATTTGCTGCAAGAGAGTCTGCACGGCAGGTCTCTTGTGTTTGCAGGCAGGGTGTTTGCCTTTGCCCGCCTTCCTAGACTGACCCTTACTACCCCTACAGGGAGGGGAATGGGGTCTCTTTCTTCTATGGGGCATATTTCTCTGCTGAAGAAAATCTAGGGTTGACACAATTTAATCAAGGCCTCAAGCTGTAATAATTCAATCTGAGAGAGCCCTGTCCTGCTGGGGTCCTCTGCTGGGAGAAGGTCTGGGTGAGGAGACCCCAAGGGCTCTGAGCTGGGACCATCACCCGCACTCCTAGTAACAGGAGCCATCTATGGGAATAGGCCGACACAGGGCCCAGTTGCCAAGTTTAGGGGCCTCTGCGAATCTGTCCCCCACTGCCAGCAGACCAAACAACTAGTTGTGTGAAAAAACAAAAATAGTAAAAGATAAAATCATCTCAGACGGAACTGTGAATGGGAAGTTGTGAGGGAAGGGGGAACAAGGGAGCCCACGGACCCAGCACCTCACTCGCGCTACACCCACGGGACTCCTGCAGAAGGAGGGGTGCTCACATGTCAGTTGGGAAAAAGGTCCCCTCAGGATAGTGGGTGGCCCAATATGTTCCCTAAGGAACGAGGCTGTATCATCACAGGGGAGATCAACAGAAAGCATGAGCGGGCCCCTACCCGCTCTGCGGGGTGACCAGGTCCCTGCCCACCAAGTCGCGTCCTCACTCACACGGTGCACAGGGGAAAAGTGTAGCGTGATGGAAGGTGAAGGAAAGGGAAGTACCACGACAGGGAAGGGGGGAGGGGTACAGCCGACACCACCCTGGAGGGAAAGGACACCGGGAAGATCCTGGGAGGATAGGTAGGATAGTGAACTCGCACTGACACTTTCTGCACCCAACTCTCTTACCCCGCTCTGCTCCCACACATTCCACAAACACTCACCTTGCACTCGACTCTCACTCCGCTCTTCACTCCAGACCACATACAGACCATACATCCAGACCTGCCTCCCTTAAGGAAATCTCCTCTCTGCTCTCCTCCTCCAACCCTTCCACTTGCCCCCTTGATCTCATTCCTTCCCGCCTCCTCACCTCCATTACTCCCACTGTCGCCCCTTCCTTCCTGCACATCATCAACCTCTCCCTCTCTACTGGCTCTTTCCCTTCTGCCTTCAAACATGCCACAGTCTCTCCTATTCTCAAAAAGTCCACTCTTGACCCCTCTGACCCTTCTAGCTATCGTCCTGTCTCACTCCTTCCTTTTGCTTCCAAGCTGCTTGAACGTGTTGTCTACTCCCGCTGCCTTGACTTCCTATCCTCCAACTCCTCCCTTGACCCCCTCCAATCTGGCTTCCGCCCCCTTCATTCTACTGAAACTGCTCTCGCTAAGATCACCAACGATCTTCTGGTGGCTAAATCTAAACGTCTCTATTCCATTCTTGTCCTCCTTGATCTCTCTGCTGCCTTCGATACTGTTGACCACTCACTCTTGCTGGATTCCCTTCACTCCCTTGGCTTTTGTGGCTCTGTCCATAACTGGTTCTCCTCCTACCTCTCTGACCGCTCCTTTAATGTGTCTCTCTCCAACTCCGCCTCCTCCTCCTTCCCCCTCTCAGTTGGTGTTCCTCAAGGCTCTGTTCTTGGCCCTCTCCTCTTCTCGATCTATACCTCATCCTTAGGCAAACTCATTGCCTCCCATGGCTTCCAATACCACCTCTATGCTGATGACACTCAACTCTATCTCTCTACTCCCTCTCTCTCTCCCTCTGTTCAAGCTCGTCTCATCAACTGTCTCTCTGACATCTCTACCTGGATGTCTCAACGTCAACTCAAACTCAACATGGCTAAAACTGAACTCCTTATCTTCCCCCCTCATCCTTCCTCTCCTTCCTCACTGTCAATAACTATTGATGGAGTCACCATCCTGCCTGTCCCCCAAGCCCGTAGCCTAGGCTTCATCTTTGACTCACCCCTTTCTTTTAAACCCTACATTGACTCTGTTGCTAAATCCTGTCGCTTCTCCCTCCATAACATTGCTAAGATTCGCCCTTTTCTCTCTGTCTCGTCTGCCAAAACTCTTGTTCATGCTCTGGTCATCTCTCGCCTCGATTACTGTAACCTCCTTCTCACTGGCCTTCCCCGGTCTCACCTTTCTCCCCTCATCTCTGTCCAAAACTCTGCTGCCAGGGTCATCTACCTCGCCAGTCGCTTCGACCATGTGCAGCCCCTCCTCTCTTCGCTTCACTGGCTTCCCCTTCCTGAACGAATCCTGCACAAGCTCCTAGTCTTCACCTATAAAGCTCTTCACAACCTTGCTCCCCCCTACCTCTCTGCACTTATCGCCCTCCATACTCCAGCCCGTGCACTTCGCTCCTCCTCTGTCCCTTCTCTCACCCTTCCACGCCTTCCCTGCTCCCCTAAGCGCCTTCGTCCCTTCTCACTTGCTGCCCCCCATGCCTGGAACTCCCTCCCTGTCCACATCCGCCTTGCCCCCTCCCTTCATACCTTCAAATCTCTCCTTAAAACTCACCTCTTTCGCTCTGCTCTGTCTGACTCTTTATCCTGCTGAGCCACTATTCCTATACCTACGATCGGTTTACCCTTATCCTTGCAACATGGACCTGCCTGCTGTCATTCTCATCGTAACCAAGCCAAGTACGTGCACTTGAGACCTCGCATCTTCATGAATGTTAGACCCCTTGTCTCTCCCTCTGTTCCCCTTCCTAAGTCTCTTCCACAGTTCCTGTCTCTCAGATTGTAAGCCCTAGGGGCAGGAACCGTGTCTATTTTATTACTTTGTAAAGTGCCAGGTACACTGCTGGCGCTATATAAATGTTTGTTAATAATAAAAATAAAATAAATAATAATAATAATACACACAATGCTCGATACTCTGCAAACTCCAAACAGTCGCCAAGGGGCCAGCTTCGCAATACGCTGATCGCCGGCATGGAAGTACTGAAGGCTCATCCCTAAATAGGTCTAAATCCTCCCCCGTTGCACCCGCAAGCATGCTGAATGCCGTGGTGGTGGCTTCAGCCCCGCCCCCTTGTCTCCCGGCATGGAGGAATTCCCGGCTGTGTCATCTAGCGGCCCCGCCCCTTCCTCTTGCGTGGCCTCTGCGGGTTGGAGGGATTCTTTCCCCGCATCGCCCATCTGCGCCCCTCTCACTCTGCTGGCTTCCCCCATAGGGGCAACGGAAGGTGGGGATGCCTCGTGGTCTGCGGGTAGGTTTGAAGGGGGCTTCCCCCTTGCCTTCTGTCTTCTCCCTCCCCGTGCAAGCCCCCTCCCCCCCGATGGCCCCAGATACTGACAGCAGTAAGCCGCCCGTCAGAGAGATACTGGCTACTGAGGCAGACTGGTCTTCCCACCAAAAATGCTGCCCCCAAAGTCAAAACAAAATGGCAACTCCGGCCCCTCAGAAAGCGCCGTGGTAACATCCAAAATGGCGGAGCCCACCCAAAAGTGCTTCTCGCTCGCCGAACCTCAAAGAGGCAGCTCACCGCGAGTGGGAGCACTAAGGGAGAGGCGGCCGGAGATCGGCGAAGTGAGGGGCACCGGGCAGCGACCGGAACCCAACTGTGGGGCCGGCAGTATCACCGTCCGAAAGGAGGCTGAGGTGGGGAGGGGAAAAGCCTCCCTGCTCCGGGCGGCAGCGCAACCCAGGAGCAGGTGCCCTGTCGCTACTAGGGCTGGGACGGTGGCGGGTCTAAGAGCCGCAAGCGGGGCACCTGAAGGGACCCTGCCGCACCCGCCCTTCTCAGGGGTTCGCACCCCAAGGGACGGACCCTGAGACACCTAGGTGCCTGCTGATCCGTGGGGGGGGGACCCCCCCCCACCCCAGGGATCATACAGTACACTACTTAATACTTACTGGCGAGCGGTATCACCATCCCAAAAGAGGCCATGGANGCTCACCCTCCAAAACCAAGGGAGAAAAACAAACTTATCACCCCCAAGCTGGAAAAACTGAAAAATTTTGAAATCTGGGAGGACAGTCCAAAAAGACAGGAGCTCCCCAGCCTACCTCCTATTCCTTCAGAGGCACAGACAAAACTGGCAAGTGGGAGGGATGGACCCCCTCTACTCACGGCCAGCTACAACTTTGTTTTAGTCTGCCTCCTACTGGTCTAGGCGGGGATCATCCCAGGCTAAAAGAGGTCCCGTCCTGCACATCCCAGGAGAAAGGAGGCAGTGTCCTGTTGTGGATCATACTAGTGAAAGGATTGGATACAAAGGGTAGGACTAAATGGTCAGTTTTCACAAAATGGAGGGAAGTAAATAGTGGGATGCTCCAGGGTTCTGTATTGGCACTGGTGTTGAATATATTCATCAATGACCTGGAAAAGGGAGTAAAGAGTGAGGTGACTAAATTTGCAAATGACACACAATTATTCAAGATAGTAAGACCGAGGTGGACTGTGAGGAATTACAGGAAGATCTTGCACGACTCGGAGACTAGGGAACTAAATGGCAGAGGAAATTCAATGTTGACAAGACCAAAGAATAATACATAAAACTACCTACACGATGCTTGGTTCTAAATTAGAGGAAATGGATCTTGGAGTCACTGTGGACAATTCATTGAAATCCTCAGCTCAGTGTGTGGCAGCCATTAAAAAGACAAACGGAATGTTAGGAATTATTTGGAAAAGGGATAAAGAATAAAACAGAAAATATGATAATAGTGCTATATAAATCTGTGCTGCAACCGCACCTTGAATACCACGTGCAGTTCTGATCACTCCATCTTAAAAAGATATAGTAAAACTGGAAAAGGTACAGAGAAGGGCAACAAACATTATCAAGGGAATGGGATAATAAGTTAGGCCTCTTCAGCTTGGAGAAGAGACAGCTGAGAGGGGATATGATAGAGAGAGTTATAAAATTATGAGTGGAGTGGAACAAGTAAACAGTGAGTTGTTGTTTACCCTCTCCAATAATACTAAAACTAGGGGACACCCCATGAAACTAACTGGTAGAGGTGGGACCCCGGGGCAATTACCGGATTTACCGGTTTTCTGGTTCTCAAAGAACCAGATTCTCGGATTAAATCCGGTATCTGTTTTATTCCATTGATTTCAATGGGGCACTGTGTCCCCATTAAAATCAATGGAATACAATTTCTCCCCCCTCCCAGGCTGCGCGGGTGGAAGGGGGGGGACACCCCCCACCCACCCTGGATTTTTTTTTTTAAAAAGAGTCCCCCCCCCAGCACCAGCAGCCGCGGCGTCCCCGCAGCTGCCGGTAAGTATGACCCGATCCCTGGGGCGGGGGTGTTTAACA
>QEPC01005272.1:1925164-1965805 GCA_003113815.1 Sphenodon punctatus
CCCCCCCCCCCAATAGGAGGAGCCGACACCTCCTTTGCCCCCCCCACTACCATCACCTCCGTCTTATCTGGGTTCAGCTTCAGTCTGCTTTGCCTCATCCAATCCGCCACGGCCTCCAGACACTGGGAAAGTATCGAGACGGCAGGACCTGGGTCCGTTGAAAAAGAGAGGTACAGCTGTGTGTCATCAGCATATTGGTGACAACACACCCCGAACCGTCTCACGATCTCCCCCAGGGGCTGCATATACACATTAAATAACAGTGGAGACAGAATGGAACCCTGCGGAACGCCACAGGTCAAGGCTCGGGGCATGATGTTTCAGCTCCCAGCACCACCCGCTGGCTTCTGTCTGAGAGGAATGAGCGGAACCATCCGCTTATAGGTTAATACTACACATTTTGTTTCTTTTGTTGGCACATCTGGAGGAACCACTCACTGTTAGACAGGCTCCTGGATTGCCTGAACTGTTTGGGTATGGAAGGTTTGATTATGCACTTATGATTAAAAATAGATTTGAAATAAAGGCTGTGATGCCTTGTAGAAAGTTCTGAAAAAGCATTCTATTTAAAATTAATTCTGTTGGTATTATATAGATAGAAAAAAGGTTGCCTGCCAGTTACTTTGACTGGAAGCGCTAACCTTGAGAGCTTGAAAATGAGGAGCCAGGCCCCCAAATTCTATTTGAAATTGGTGTTTTTTTGTTTGTTTTTTAAAAGCATCAATATATTTTTGAATCTTTTTTGTTTTCTAGTTCCAGAGCCTTAAGGATACACTAGGGTAGAGCTCTGCACACTGAACCAAGCTTGAGCACACAAATTGCCACACAGACTTGGTTTGGAAGCCATCCCAGCCCAAACCTCTCAAATTTGGGCTGGGCTGCTGTGACATCATAGTGCTTTGTGGGAGCAGGGTTACTTCAGGAAAAGGGTACAGGAACACCTTAACTCATCTCTTTTCCTAACATGCCCCCAGCAGCTCTCCCACCCCCTCAAGAACACCAGGATAAGACGGCACTCTGGGCAATGGGGGACTACCATTCATGTCAGGCCCAGGCTCCAAAATGCCTGGCTGAATCAGGACTGGGCCCAGGCCCGATCTTGGTTCCTAAACAGGGCTCTGCACTGGTGTCACATTTTCAAGGTTTCCTCTACAATCATGGGAGCTAGAACTTTTTCACAACAAAAGCAGAGATTCTCAAAATTCACATGGTCATGTCCGCTGACAGCACATAAAGAAAAAAAAGACAACTTTCTAAAATAAAACTCCTCCACTGTTGAAAGCTGCCAAAAAACAACATGTAATGATACTCAGCAAACTATGCCATCGTTTTAATGTGACTCAAAAGCTAAATAGTTATATTTGTTACACAAAACTGAAACAGATTTTCAGCTTCAACTTATATTTTTTCATTTCTTGAAAAGCATCCAGTTTTCAATATATTTAGAATTCCTTTCCTTGCCAAGCTAAAATTTTGAGCCTAGCCATAATTGGTTTTGTGACTATTCTTTCACAATGCAGTAGATACAAGTTTCATACACTGGACCGTACAGTGCCACTCAAAGAATCTGTCAAGTCTACATTCCCATCTATGCTGTATGTTAACTGGAGAACTTTTGCATATATGCTTTATTACCCTCACTAACACACTGAAATACTACCCTGCTCCTGCTGTGGGCTAACATAATTACTCTGGAACACTTGGGTTCTATTTCTGATCCACCAAGCAACCATGGGAAACCAACCTCACCTCTCTATGCTTGAGTTTCCTCATCTGTAAAATGGAGATAAAGATACTTATTCTCTTTTGTAAAGCACTCTCAGGTCTATGGATGAAAAGCACAAAATACAGCCTATTATTAGAAAATTTAAAAAATTATCTGTCCCATACTGAATTACTCTCTCATTACAAAGGAGCACAAGACATTTTGAACTGCAGTACAACCAGTATATTGATTCCTCAAGACTGCAAACAACTGAGACATAAGGCACTACTGGATCAAACACTGTTTTTCAATTCCCGGATGGCAACAATGACCCAAATTGTCTTTTGCCATCTTTTGTTGTCAGCGGAATATGACCTTCTAAATAGGTGCTGATTACGTGTAAATGATTTGGGTCCTGGAACCTCTTCCTCTACAGCTCACCATGCTGACAGACCTTTTTTTGGTAGTGTGTTTTTACAATTTCTGTAGCTGAGGATTTTATAGGCAGTCTTAAAGATGTGTCTATAAAAACTGAAGTATATGCAATAGAACTTGTTCTCTCCTGCACTACACGTAGCACAGGTCTGTTTTCAGAATCAATGCAAGACGTTTTATTTTATTCTAGGATGTATTTTTTATTTTTTTTTAAAGTTTAGATCTGTAGTCAGTGGTATTAAATTAATCAATAAGTTGTAATGGTATAGAAGATGAGGTTTTGATTTATCCAAATTATTAATGTCATCTATCTTCAGAGCTGGAAAAACGTTCAAAATGCTTTAGACTTTACAAGAACGATTCCCACCTCAAAAATAAAACAGAGACCAAAGAAACCCCCCAACTTCTCACCTAAACAGAGGACAAAATACAAGAAATGAAGTTTTACATGCACCTTAGTTCTAGCATTTCTGAGGATGTATACAAAAAAATTCTGCTTGGATCTCTTCTTTAGTGTTCAGGAAAAACAAATATTTGTAGGCACATTTTAAGGATGAATTTGAAAGAGGAAAGTGCAGTTGTATGAACTTGGCAAGCATGGGGAAGCTAAGGGAAGAAATCACAAAAACGGAGTAGAACGACACCATCATTTGCAGCCCTTCATTTAATTTCTGTAACATACCTAGTTACATGTAACGTATACTATATGATTATTGTGGAAGTTGTCCACTCCAAGATTCTCTGGACATATTTTGTAAATACAGGGTATAGCTGTATAAAATTAGCTTTAAATTTACTATCTTTAAAGGAATATTTTAATAAAAATCCTTACTATCAGGAGTTTGCGTCTGCCACTGATTACACTCTGCTGTTAGAGCCTTCACTCGCATCATTAACAATGAAAGCTGTAAAACAATAAAAAAGCATTTTAAAAAACTCTCACAATCCCTGCAAGTCCCATCGCTCCACATCTCCCAGCCTCATCGACATTCCCTGCCTTCCCCCTGATCAACTCCCCTTCTCCTGCTCCCTCTGGAACTGCCGCTCTTCCGTTAGCAAAGCCCCCTTCATTCAAGACCTCTTCCTTTCTCACCGCTTTCAACTCCTTGTACTTACTGAAACCTGGATCTCTCCCGCTAACTCTGTCACCCTCTCCTCTGGAAGACTTTCGTTCTCCCACCGGTCCCGCCCCAAAGGCCGGGGTGGTGGCATGGGCTTTCTTGACAACCCCTGCCGATTCTAGCCCCTCTCCTTCCCTTCGAGGCCCACTTGGTGCGTCTCTACTCCCTCCTTCACCTTCATGCCGTTGTCATTTACTGCCTTCTGGCCCCCTTTCCTCCCGGACTCTGAATCCTGGCTTACATTCTTCCTCTCCGAGGATATCCCTGCTCTCATTCTTGGTGACTTCAACATCCATGTTGACGCACCTTCCCAGCCCTCTCTCTCCTGCTTTCTCTCCCTAACCTCCTCCTTTGATCTCCGCCTCTGGACTGATTCCCCCACCCACACCGATGGCCACTCTCTCGACCTCATCTTCTCCAGAAACTGTCATGTTGCTGACCTCTCCTTTGACCTTTGTCTCATGTCTGACCATCACCTCGCTTCCTTCAACCTCTCCCACCAACCCCCATCTTCTTCCCCAGCTCTACTCCCCTTCCGTGATCTGCAGGCTGTCAACCCTTTAGAGTTCGTCTCCTCCCTCTCCCCCCGCCTCCCTCCTGTCTTCTCATCCTCTTCCCCTGACACTGCCATCTCTTCTCTGAACACCTCTCTCGCCTCGACCCTTGACTCTCTTGTCCCCCTCTCCTTCCACACCGTTCGACCTTGAAACCCCCGTCCTTGGCTCACCCCTACTATCCGCTACCTCCACTCCTGCACCCGGGCTGCTGAATGCCTCTGGCGCAAATCCCGCTCCCACCCTGACTTCCTCCACTATAAATTCTCCCTCTCCTCCGCTATCCCCCTGGTGAGGCAACACTACTATGCCTCCCAGGTTGAATCCTACTCTCGTGACCCTCGCCGCCACTTCTCCACCTTTGACTCTCTTCTTGAGCCCCCCTGCACCCCTCCACCCTCTCTGCTCAGGACCTCGCGTCATTCTTCACCTCAAAAATTGACAAGATCCACCAGGACATTGCTTCCCACCCATCTCCTCTCCCTGCTCCCTCACTGGCACTCCCCCTCCCACCACTCTCCTCCTTTCCTCCTGCCTTCCTTGAGGAAATCTCCTCTGCTCTCTTCCTTCAACCGCCCTCTCGACCCAATCCCCTCCCACCTCCTGACCTCCATTGCTCCCACTGTAGCCCCCCCCCCTTCTACATGACATTAATCTCTCCCCCTCCACTGGCTCCATCCCCTCTGCCTTCAAGCATGCCACTATCTCTCCCATCCTCAAAAAGTCCACCCTCAACCCTTCTGACCCCTCTAGTTACCGGCCGGTCTCCCTCCTACCCTTCACCTCTAAGCTTCTAGAACGTGTTGTCTACTCCCGCTGCCTGGATCTCCTCTCTGCCAACTCCTCCTCGGACCCTCTCCAATCTGACTTCCACCCCCTTCACTCCATGGAAACGGCCCTTGCCAAGATCACCAACGATCTACTGGTCGCTAAATCTAAGCACCTCAACTCGATTCTTGTCCTCCTTGACCTCGCTGCTGCCTTTGACACGGTCGACCACCCACTCCTACTGGACTCACTTCACACCCTAGGCTTCTGCGGCTCTGTCCTTGATTGGTTCTCCTTCTACCTCTCTGACTGCTCCTTTAATGTGTCTCTTCCCAATTCCAACTCCTCCTCCCTCTCCCTCTCAGTTGGGGTTCCCAAAGGCTCTGTCCTGGGCCCTCTCCTCTTCTCTATCTACACCCTGTCCCTTGGCAAACTCATTGCCTCCCACGGCTTCCAATATTACCTTTACGCTAACAACACTCAACTCTCTCTCTCCACCCCCTCTCTCTCCCCTTCTGTCCAAGCTCGCCTCATCAACGGTCTCTCTGATATTTCCGCCTGGATGTCCAGATGTCAGTTCAAGCTCAACACGGCTAAGACTGAACTCCTTATCTTTCTTCCCTACCCTTCCTCCCGCTCTTCCCTCTCCATCCTTATTGATGGGGTCACTAACTGTCCTGTCCCCCAAGCCTGCAGTTTGGGCTTCGTCTTCGACACTCACCTTTCCTTCAAACCTTACATCGACTCTGTTGCCAAGTCCTGTCGCTTTGCCCTCCGTAACATTGCATGGATTCGCCCCTTTCTCTCGGTCTCCTCAGCCAAAACCCTTGTTCACGTCATGGTCATCTCTCGCCTTGACTACTGCACCTCCTCCTTACTGACCTCCCCCGCTCTCATCTGTCCCCCCTTATCTCCATCCCAAACTCCACTGCTAGGATCATCCACTCGACCCGTTGCTTCGACCACGTGCAGCCTCTCCTCTCCTCCCTTCACTGGCTCCTCCTTCCCGTATGCATCCTTCACGAACTCCTGGTATTTACTTACAAAACCCTTCACAACCTGGCTCCCCCTTACCTCTCAGCCCGTATCTCCTTACAAACTCCTGCACGCACTCTCCGCTCCTCCTCTGTCCCCTCCCTTGCTCTCCCCTGCTCCCCTAACTGCCTTCGTCCCTTCTCCCTTGCTGCCCCCCATGCCTGGAACTCCCTCCCTGCCCACATCCACCACGCCCCCTCCTTCGCACCTTCATATCCATCCACAAAATCCCACCTCTTCCTCGCCACCTTTCCCGACGCCTGTTAGAACTTCCCTCTCAATACTTACTGTCTGCCCTCCCCATTGACTCCTGCCTAACTGAAACCAAGCCAAGCACGTGTACCTGAGACTTCACATCCACTTGAATGTTTTATCCCTTGTCTCTACCTATGTCCCATCTCCTTGTCTTCCCCCTCCGAGTCTATTAGATTGTAAGCCATAGGCAGGGACCGCATCTATCTCATTGTTCTGTAAAGTGCCAGGTACACAGCTGGCGCTATACAAATGCTTATAATAAAATAATAATAATAATAATAATAATCCATTGTACCCGAGTAAAATGAGAGAGAACATGGTAAAAAAGATTTGGAGTTCCATCAATTAGGTAAGCAGAAGTTGTTTAGAAACTATTTCGATAGACTTTGTAATCCTACCAGTGGTAGGGTTTTTTATATTATATATAAGTAATGTGAAAAATATCTGTTTAGAAGTTAGTAACATCCATGCCAACTTTTACAAAAATCTAAGCCTAAGTCTGGAATCATTCATTTTATGGCAACATAAAATTGAAAAATTTGAATCTGCACTTTTCATACAAGGCCTACATATTTATACAAATCTAACACAATATTGTAAAGAATTTTTATTTTATTTTTTAGAAGTCTCTTGTATTCTCTTGTATTGTAATGAACTACAAATACTGTAGGAACACACAGAATATAATTTCAGGAAATAATTTAGAAACTAGTGAAGCAACAACAAAATTGCAGTGATACCACTAATCAAAGACCCTCAACTGAAGGAAAGATAGAATAGCAATAATGATTTCTTCTTTTCCAGATTATTTTAACAAATTAAAACACTTACAGGCTTTTGTATTTATTGTAAGTCACCCGCGCTGTCTTGGATTGAGTCATCTTCTGCCTGCTGCAAGGAATTGAATACCTACTTTGCAGACAAAATTACTCATATTCACCTCAACTTGGGGGCTGCTAGGTGTTTGGCAGAGTCAGAGTTTGGGGCTGTGGAGGCTCAGTCTTATTCTGTTTATCTGGATCAGTTTCAGTTGGTGTCACGCACAAGGCAGGGGATGTCCTTGGGCAATGTGGGCAACCAGTTGTAAATTAGATCCTTGCCTGTCCAGGTTGGCGAAAGCCAGCCGTGAGAGACTGGGGCCTTTGCTGTTTGGGATTGTCAGTGTATCCCTTTGGGAGGGCAGGGTACCAGATGCCCTCAAGATGGCAGCTGTTCAGCCCCTGCTCCAGAAAAAAATAAAACACTTGATGCTGACTCCTTGGGCAGCTATTGTCCCGTCTCTAACCTTTCCTTTTTAGGCAAGGTTATTCAATGGGTGGTTGCTAGGCAGCTCCTGGGCAGTGGTACAGTAATGTTCCTGTATTTATATATAATTGCTTCTCAACATGTCCCAATTTGCTTGCAATGTAATGGCACTGGATATTTGTAGGTAATTCCACTTGTAGTAGGGGTGTAATCAGGAAGGAAGACACTGTTCTGTACTGCTCCATTTATAACAGGATATTACCATCAGGTTTTCATGTATACCCGTACCGGTTCTTGTGGGGTCACAGCCCTGGCAGCGGGGGCGGCCGCAGGGAACGTTGCAGGCATGTCGGAGGGTCCCAGAGGCGGCACTGAGAACATCCCAGGAAGCAAGATCTCTCCTCCTCTCCCCATGACAAAGAACAGTGGCTGATACTGGGGGCGGGGTGTGGCAGTTGGTCAGCCAGGGGCCATGGAACATTGCTCCCTCTCCCCTCTCCTTGCGGGGGTGGGGCTGGGGAGGGCTCCTTCCCGGCCGCTCCCCTTAACACCGGCGGTGGCTGGCCGTGCCAGAGGTGTGTGTCGGGGGCACGACTCGAAGGGGCACGATCAAAGGGGCCTGCCCTTTGGTCGTGCCCTTCGGTCTGGCCTGGAGGTTGGGATGAAGGGGTCGCTGGTGGGGTTGCCCAATGTGAGGTTTCTACTGGTGAAAGTTGTAAGGAGGCCTTCCTCTCCCCTTGGTGAGAGGAGGGAGGACTACCCCTGGTGGCAGCAGGGGATGGAAGGAAAAAAGGATGGTTTGATACTGGTAGAGTGGGTATTGGGATGGGTTAGTAAGGCATATTGTTAGATATTATTATTGAAATGTTAAATGGGAGGGTAGGGTTTTCTTGTGTATTATGATGTATTTGGTGTTGGGTTTCCCCCACGTGGGATAAAAACCCTAATATTGTATTTATTATTGATGTGAGCCGCCTCGAGCTGACTTTGGCTGCAAGAGTGCGGGGTATAAATTAAAGATGAAATGAAAATGAAAAAAAACAAAACATCTACATGTAATTGGATTCCTGAACCCATGTCAGTCTGACTTTTGTCCTGGTATAGCACTGAGACGGCGCTTGTGGCATTGGTCAACTATCTTTGATGAGGGATTGACAGGGGATATTGTACCTTGCTGATTCTTTTAGATCTTTCAGCAGATCTTTTCCTTTTAGATCTTTCTGCCCCCTCCCTTTGATAAGGTTCTAGAGCAGGGGTGGGGAACCTCAGGCTGGGGGACCAAATGTGGCCTTCGACAAGTTTTTATGTTGCCCCTTTCCAGTGCCTGGATCCGGCCCCTGGAACCAGTCTCTATTCCCAAGCACTGAAAAACTGAGCTCAGAATAATGAAGCAGAGAGGAGGGCATGCACACAAGGGTAGGGGACAGCTCCACAGCACAGATCTAGGCCCCCCTTTTCCTGTATACACCCATTAAGCATCCCCAGCCTCTACGTGGCCCTCGGAGCTCATACTAATTTCAGTGTGGCCCCCAGGACAGAAAAGGTTCCCCACCCCTGTTCTAGAGTCTAAGGCTGTAGAGTGGCTCTGTTCATTCCTATCGGGGAGGTTTCAGCAGGTGGTGCTGGACGATTGTTCTTCATCCTCCTGTCCCCTCTTTTGAGGGGTCCAACAGAGCCCATCCTGTCTCCCCTCCTGTTCAACGTGTATCTAAAGCTTGTGGGTGAGATCGTGCGTAGATCTGGGATGCACTGTCTTTAATATGCGGATGACACCCAAATCTACTTATCTTTTTCATCTGACTCAGGCCCTGCAGTCTTGGTGCTTACTCAGTGTTTGGCTGCTATTGGGGACTGGCTGCGAGTGAGCCATCTGAAGCTGAATCCAGACAAGACTGAGATGATGATGGTGAGCTGGCCCTGGGGAGGATTTGTACTCCCATCGTTGAGGAGGTCCGGTCTCCCCTTGCTACTGGATCCTCAGCTGTTCCTGGAAGATCAGTTTGTGGCTGTGGCCAGGAGTGCCTTTTGCCAACTCCAACTGGTGAGAAGGCTGCATCCCTTTCTTTCCAACATGGATTTGGCCACCATCATCCATGCCTTCATTATCTTGTGGCTGGACTACTGCAATGCACTCTACGTGGGACTGCCCTTAAAGATTGTTTGGGGGCTGCAGCTGGGGCAGAATGCGGCAGTCTGTTTCTTGATTGAGGAGCGTCACCAGGAACACATTGCACCAGTGCTTAAGAGTCTGCACTGGCTGTCCGGACACAATTCAAAGTGCTGGTATTGACTTTTAAAGTCCTAAAAGGCTTGCGCCCCACATATCTGAAGGATCGCCTCTCTTCTTATGCGGGCCAGCCCTTAAGATCTGCTGGGTGCCTCCTCTTGCAGATTCCATCATTAGCCTAGTTTTATATGACTCGGGGGCCTGCACAGAGGCATTTTCGGTGGCTGCTCCACAGCTTTGGAACTCCCTTCCCTTGGAAGCCCTAGTTTGAATGTCTTCCGGAGGCAGCATAAGACCTTTTCATTCAACCAAACATTTAATAGGCAGGGATACATTGGGGTGGGTGGGTGGGTAAAGGGGTGTTTTTAGTTTTTATGGGTTTTTAATTATGTATTTTATATTTGTATTTTATATATTTCTTGTGAGCCGCCTTGAGCCTCAGTGGATAAGGCAGGATATAAATCTAAATAAAATAAAGGAACAATGAATATTGGCTACAGCATATATTTTATAAAAAATTGTGAAAACTTGATTTGTCTGTGACTTGACTTGACAATATATCAAGACATGCTATGAAGCATCATCCAAATTTACATGATAAAGCATCAGAACTGATGAATTTCTGATTGAACATCTGCCTTTCATAGTTATCCCATTTTAACAGATTTAATTAGAAAAGGTAAAATAAGTCACCATACAAATATTTTGCATAAAATATTACTTTATGGAATAGACAAGTGATCATTCTTCTTTAATTCTGTAGTATTAAACCAGACCACCAAGTCATCCGACTTCTGTATCATTTCCTTAAAACTATTATTTAGATTTGACACAAAAATATTTAGATTTGACACAAAGAACACCCATGTTGAATGGATCCAATTTGAATGACCCGCAACAGCTGAGGCAGTGAGTTATGGTGAAAAACAAGTTTCAGGACATATCATGCACTGTAATAGAATACAGCACCATGTGTATTCTACACCAAAAAATCTCCAAATTCTGTAACATGGAAATTCAAATTCTATGAGAATTTTGCATATGGAATAAATTATGTAAATTATACTCATTTATTTAATTTGCATGACTTATTCCAATCACAATATTTGGGTTACCTTGCATGGGGTTTGGTGGGCTGGCAGGGCACAAGCAGAGCAGGGACTGGGACAATCAGGGCTGAAAAAGGACCAAATATCAGAGGAGAATGCTACCACGAAGCTGAAGCCTATGTCTGAAAAGGATGGAGCATTCAGAGGCAATCAGAGCTAGTAGATATGGGCAGGTTCCTGTGTAGCTCTTATGTGTGCCTACTGCTGACACTGGGTACAGGATTCTAAGGTGTTTTCTCTGTTAGATACAGAGATGGACCTATCTATATAGATTTTATGTGACAGGCGAGTGATTATTCATACTTGTGAAGCTAGCTTGGTGGGCTCAAATTGACACACCTTCTCAAAAGAACGGGCAGAGTGGCTCAGGGTTGCACAAACAAGAGCCTGTGGAAGTTACATATGTGGCAACAGACTCCCAGCCTTGTTTGGTGACTAACTGGGTGTCAGGTAGGGAGAATCCCAATAAACCCATAACACTTGCATATAGGAGAGATGAAGGGCTGGGATGGTTAGGAGAAATGGAGGAACTGAGAGCAGAGAGGGACAGGAGCAGAGCTGTAAGGAACTGAGAGTAATGGAAGTGGTAGAGGAAATGGAGGGGCTGGAGGGACTGAGAAAGCCCTGGGAACTGGGATAGCTGGGAGGACTGGGAACGCTATGACTGATGGGGAAGGTGTAATGGCTAGGAGAGTAGGGGATACTGAAAGTTCCGAGGAAAGGGAGGGCTATGGCAAATGCTAAGAGCTAGGAACGAAGAGAGGTGTGCAGGAGGTGAGAGTTGTTGATATACAAGGAGAATTGAGGACTACAAGGTAGAGGGATGGGCAGCCAATCATGGTTTCTCAGTTATTTGAGCTGCTCCTCCACCTCATAGCCAAGTAGTAGTAGACTGAAGCTGTTGCTCCCCAGTGTATGCACACTGATGAGGACGGCAGCTCTCATCTGGGGGTTCTTACTCCCACTGGCGTTCCAATCAACTGCTGGCAAAGTGCCTAATCTGCAGCAATGGCCACAATAATGGAGTGGCAGAGAACGTTCTACATGTTGGCTAAATACATGGAGTTCCATAGTTTCTCGCACTACTTCTAGTATCTGAATGGTTTTAAAGAGTAGTCCCACAAAGAGCAAACTACAATAGTCTAATCTTGAGGTAACAGCCACAAAAACAGTGGTAAAGTTTGTATATTTAAAAGGTTGCAATCTTCTAGCCTGGCAGAGAAGAAATCATACGGCTACTACTATCTAAACATGTGCAAGTGCATTTGTTTTTGCTAAAATCACCTGAGGTTGAAAATACTGCTGACCAATGGCTGATGCACAGAAAAGTAAGAGTTGTGTTTTTTTAAAATATTTACACTATCTTCTTACCTTAGTATCTGAATCTGGAAAGGTTTCTGTTCCTAAAAGCATTAACTGGCTCTGACACTTGATAAAAAAGAGAGAAATAAATATTATAGTCTCTACAGTGCACATTTGTAATTCTTACTCTTTTTAGACCACCCAGGTGGCCATTTAAAATTATGAGAAGTGTAAAGTTGGCTCTCTGTGCCTGCAGTAAAGCCATACCTGAGGGAACATGTATGTGCTATAACTAATGGTACACAGGGCTCTGCAGAATACTGTAGACTGAACATTATACAAAATGTTGTTACTATCATTTAGACTCTAGATATATAATGATTTAGAAAAGAACTGCTCCGTTCAGATACAAATGGATGAGAATGGGAGTATGAGCATTTTACAAAACGTGTAGCTTTCCCTCAGAATTACTAAATACCCACTTTGCAGGGATCTTGCTTAGAAGAGTAGCTGACCACTGTCAACCCTCAAAATTACTTATGGATGGCTATGCACCCATCACATGCAGTACAACCCATGGCAATCCCTCCATTAGGATTGCCTGGAAACTAGGGCGGTACCAAATAGTACTTCCGGGTACTCGGCCCGAATTCCGAAGTTCTGAGTAACCAGCCTGAGGTTACTTAACGCTATAGTTTCGGAATTCAGACTCTGAATTCTGGACCTCGGAAAATGTCGGAATGATTCAACACCAACTCAGCGCCTCAGCAGGTGTTGCCATGTGCAGCAGCTGCAGCTGTTTAATTACCTAGCTAATCAGGGTATACAATAGCACATCCACCCTTTCCATGTGTGACCACATGGCTGTCACCAGCCAGACCAGCAGTCATAACACACACACACACACACACGAAACCAGACATCCCCCCCCCCTTCAAAAAAGTCTCAATTGTGTGTCCCCAGCCCACCTATGCAAAGCAAGCTCCCTTCCCCACCCCCACCCCATATTAACCAGAAAGAAACTATAAAGAATTCCTCCAGTGCCCCGGCTGGTCACATCTTGGCAAAGTTCTTGAACTCACAGCCAAAGCACTACCCAGAAAAGCAGGCTAGCAAGAGTGGGACAATCATTCCCAAACACAACCCCAAAGAAGTGCAACTGTGTGCAGAAATAAAAAAAAACAACCCAACAGTAGTGTACCCACAGCATGGCCCACAATCAGCAGTGAGTGCACCCACTTTAATCATTATGCCAACCAAGCAGTGCACAAAAATGCAGGCTAGCAAGAATGGGACATTCACTCAAGAAGACTATACAACCCTGCAAAACAGTGTGCAACTCCATAGAGAAATAAATCCTACCAAGAGTCAGCAAGCCCAGCAGTCACAAAATTAAAAATAGACATTCACATCTGCCCCCCAGGGGCAACCTCTTGGCATGGTATTGATACTGGGGCACTGGTAACGTGGACAGGCAAGGGGAAGTGGAGACAGGCAGAGAGATCCCAGTCTGGCCCCATGGTGCTAAGCAGCTGGCAGAACAGTAGAACTTACACTTTACAAAGGCTCTGTTATGCCATGCGGCAACCACAGCCTTGGTTAAAAAAAAAAGAAAGAAGACAACACAACCCCGCCAAAGTTTGCAACTACATGGAGAAATAAAAATCCCACCAAAAGTCAACCAGCCCTGCCCAGCAGACAAAATTATAACACCCACAAGAAAGAAACCAGACATTCACAGACACAGACACACACGGGGCACCCTCTAGTCTTGGCATGGCACTGGCACTGGTAACTTGAACAGACCAGGCATGGGGAAGTAGAGCCAGGCAGAGAGATCCCTCTGGTCTCATGGCGTCAGGTACCAACCAAGCAGCAGGCAGAATTAGAAGCAATGTGGCACCCAATTATTATTATTATTTTTTTAAAAGCATGGCATGATAAAGGTAAACGTAACCCCCATACCCCAGCACTGACCCTATGGACAGGCCAAACCATGCCATGCCCAGGCCCCCCTCCATTCCCCCAGCCAATTACTTACAGATCCAACACTGTAGCACACAGCCGAATTCTAGCCCTGCCAGCCAATCAAAAGCTTGCCATGTGGCTTACCATCACTCAACTGTCCCCTCCAATATATCCCTCTCCTACCAAACATAGCACTAAGTTTCATTTCCAGAAAAAGCTGAACTGTCCACCAGCCCCCCATGCACACAGAGGCTTCCCAAGTTTTCCGAAGAACGGCCCTGGTCCTCAGAACTTCGGACTTCTGGAACGGAATACCTTAATCTTTGGCGAATTCCGAAGACCGAGTTTCAGCCCTAATGGAAACTGGTGCATGCTTACTGTGAACCAACCACAAGTATATAGTCCCAACAGAACTGTAGCCAACGGGAGCAGGGGCCCAGGAAATGGTCATATAAAGGCCAGTATCTCTGGGTGTTTTCAAATGTGACGACACCACAGGAGGCCACGCTTTAATTTGTGTGGCCACCGGCGATACTGTCACATTTGATCCCGCCCACCAGATGTTACTGCAGGCATGAACAAGGTTCTCCCCAGACCGTGGCAGGATTTAGCCCACACTGTGTCCTGGGCTCCCTGCCAACTCACACACGGGCTAAGCCCTGTCACCGTCTGGGGAAGCCATCCCTGAACCGGGGTAGAATGGACTGTCACGTGTGATGGCTCGCTCTACCTAACTCTGGTCTGGAGCCAGAGCTTTACCGGGTGGGTGTGGTGGCTTCATAGGTCGCTGCTCCCGCCTGTCAGGAAGGAGGGAGGGTCGTGCTCAGCAGTGCGAGGAGCAGAGCCATGCAGACCAAGTCTGCACGTTGCCCTGCCCTCTCCCCAGCCCAGCTGCTGGTACAGCTATTTGGCTGCTGGGCCAGGTTCTGCCTGGTGTGAAGGCCCTCACCCAAGGCGGCAGCGCATAGTGCCATCACATATAAAGACACCGATCTACATACCTCTTCCAGTTGCTTCCATGCTGTCGTACATTCATCTACAAGCTGTTCTTTAGTATTTTCAGAAAACACTGAATTACTGGTGATTTCTGGAACCAAATCATGTTGGTATAACGTATGCGTTGCTAGTTTCTCAGCCTATGGACAAGTAAAAAATATAGGTCACCACAACTGAACGGGAATAATTAGAGATTAGGTTTTCGAAAGGGTAAACCTGGAAGCTGAATGGGTTTTTTAAATCCTTCACTTAACTACACTTAATGTACAAATAAATAAGAGTTTTTGTTTTTACTCTACCCTTCTCCAAAGACTCAGGGTGGCTCACAAGATCAAAATTAAAAAATCAAAATATAAAAATACAAGACATTAAAATCACTTCAAACCCCATCATTCCACCCACCCTATGTTTAACCCCCACCTGCCACCCACCAATCCTCCTCCCCAATGCCCTCTAATCCTATTCCACCTGCCAAATGCCTCGTCAACCAAAAGGTCTTACATCTCATAAGAACATAAGGCGTAGCCCTTGGTGTGGACTTGGTGGGATGTGGGGCAGGGGGTTGATAGAACTGATGGTGTTTTAGTTAGATAGGAATTTTAGAGGGGGAATTTGGGGGACTGGAGCGAGGTGGGGATAAACAGAATGGATATTGAGGGTAGAGGTTGTAGGATGAGCAATGGGTATGGAAAGGGTGGATTTCTGAGCCCCATGGTGAGAGGATGGGTCGTGAAGGTAGAGTTGAGTGCAAGGGGTGGGATGGCAACACGTCTCAGTGAGAAAGGGAGGCGAGTGTCCTGTCTGTGTGTGTGTGTGTGTGGGGGGAGGTTATTGCCCCCCCAGTGAGGGAGAGCCCCCATGAGGGGTGGGGAAGGGGTGTGTTCCTTTGTGGGCGAGATGATGGTTGGGGGGGGTTGGTGAGATGGGGGAGGGGTCTCCCCCTCAACCCTGGCGGATGAGTGGGAAAAGGGCAGAAATTGGCAGCTTGACAGCCTGGGGGTTACATGCCGCTGGGAGTTCTGCGGCGACAGAGGTTGTGCTGGGCAGGGAGAATCATGGTCCCAGACGGGAACATTGTCATCGAGAGATGAGGGAGAGACTCTTGGTATCGGCCCCCCACATAGCCCCCCGGTCAGATGAACAGGGGGTCGAGGTTCCAGGGTCCTCTGGCCTGAGATTGGTGCTGCTGAATGCGAGGTCAGTGGTGAATAAAACTACCACCATCCAGGAGTCTGGGACACTGACCTTGCATGCATAACAGAGACCTGGCTGGACGATGAGTTGGGGCCGTTTTTGGCTGACCTTGTTCCAGCCGGGTACTCTGTGCAGCACCAGCTTAGGCCTGACGGATGGAGGGGGGGGCGGCGGCGTGTAGCCATTGTTTTTTAGGGACACATTGCTGGTCAAAAGGTTTCCATTGCAACCCTTGCCAGGTATTGAAGGCCTCCATCTTCTCTTTGATTTGGCCGGGGACAGGTTAGGGGTCCTGCTGATATACCATGCAATTTCCTGTATAGCTGCATCACTGACTGCTCTTGCTGAGCTGGTGTCGGATGCAGTCTTGAGGTTCTTGAAACTTACTGTTTTGGGGGACTTCAACATCCACGCTGAGACCTGCCTTTATGGGGTGGAGCAGGAGTTAATTGGCTCCATGGGTCTGTCCCAGGTTGTGTTTGGCCCAACACATGAGAAGGGGCACAATCTGTACTTGGGTGTTTTGCACTAGCCTTGAGGCAGGGGGGGAGGGGTCCACTAATTGGGAGAGTAGATGTATCACCCTTGTCATGGATGGATCATTACCTCCAGAAGGCATGTGTCCCAGCGCACTTGGGTCCCCAGCAGGGTGCAGGGCCTATTAGGTTGGTCTGCCCCCAGAGACTTATGGAACCAGTGGGGATCCAGAATGACCTGGGGGATTTACCCTCTGGACTTTGACAGCCACACAATCAATGACCTCACGGCCTGACGGAGCACTCTCTTTTTTGAGGCCATCAATACAGTGGCTTCTAGGCGTCTAATCCCCATGCAGCAACACCACAGGTCCCAGTGGTTTACAGAGGACCTGGGATGGCTGAAGCGTGAGGGTAGGCGGTTAGAGCAGTGGTGGTGTAGGACTTGAACTGAGGACGACCAATTGCAGCAACGAGCCCAGTTGAAGGCCTCTACCATGGCTGTGTGGGCTGCAAAGAAAGGTCCTTTGTAGTCGTCATAGCATGCACAAAATCACATCCGGCAGAGCTTTTCCAGGTGGTGAGAGGCTTGGTCAGTCCAGCCTGTCTCCACCTCAAACTGGAGTCTTCCAGTGCCCGCTGTGGTATTTGTGGATTATTTTGCAGGTAAAATCGCTCGCATTCACC
The DNA here is from genome assembly GCA_003113815.1 of Sphenodon punctatus. Classification (NCBI taxonomy): domain Eukaryota; kingdom Metazoa; phylum Chordata; class Lepidosauria; order Sphenodontia; family Sphenodontidae; genus Sphenodon; species Sphenodon punctatus. Next base: position 1,942,242 of record QEPC01005272.1, read on the forward strand.
ACGACTTTGGCATTGCCTGTTTAGAGACAGTGGCAGAATCAGAGGTTATGAAGGCCCCATCTGGTCTGTTTTTATGGGATCAGTTTCAATTGATGATGCCTGCTGATGTGGGGGATGTGCTGGAGGCGGTTAGAGCCACAACTTGTAATCATGTCCATGCCCCGTCTTGGCTGGTGAAGTTCATACAGAAGACTTTGTGGCCGTTGCTGGCTGGGGTAACCAATGCCTCCCTACAGGAGGGCAGGATGCCGGACGCCCTTACGGAGGCCTTGGTTCGGCCTCTACCCAAGAAACCATCACTTGACATTGACTCTCCCGCCAGCTATCGACCTGTCTCTAACCTCACCTTTTTAAGGAAGGTTATTAAGAGGTCGGTGGCACAGCAGCTCCAGGTGTACCTGGACGCAATCAGTTTTCAAGACCCAGTGCACTCTGGCTTTCATCCAGGTTATGGCACTGAGACTGTGCTTGTAACCTTGGTCAATGACCTCCACCTAGAATTGGATAAAGGAAATTTGACCTTATTGATTCCATTAGATCTGTGACATTTGATACGGTTGACCATGAAGTGTTGGTGACTTGCCTGTGAGACCTAGCTGGCGTGGGACGGAACTGTGCTTTAATGGTTCTGTTCTTTCTTGGATGAGAGATCTCAACAAGTAATGCTGGGGACTGCTCGTCATCTCTGCGGGGCCTTCTGTGTGGGATCCCGCAGGGTTCTATTTTATGCCCCCTCCTGTTCAACATGTACATGCAGTCACTGGGTGAGGTCATGATGGGGTTTGGGGTATGGTGTCATCAATATTCTGATGACACCCAGCTCTACCTCTCGTTTTCATTTAATCCAGGTCTGGCAGTTTAGGTGCTTTCTCATTTGGCAGCTGTGGGAGACTGGATGAGGGCAAGTCAATTGAAGCTGAATCTTGACAAGATGGAGGTGATGGTGGTGGGCGGGTTGGTGATCTGGGGGGGGACTCACATTATAGATGGGGTTTGCCCGCCCTGATTACGCAGGTTCGGAGCCTGGGGGTGCTCCTGGATCTGCAGCTGCACTTGGATAGTCAGATGGCGGCTGTGGCTGGGGGCACCTTTTGCCAATTACATCTGGTGAGGAGGATCTGGCCGTATATTTCTAATTCTGATCTTGCCCAATTCAATGCCTGAAGTACCCAACAGGTCACTATGGGGCAAGTCATGGAATAGGAGATAGTGTCTTACTATGGATCAGAAACTGGTTGAAAGATAGAAAGCAAACGGTTGGACTAAAAGGTCAGTTTTCACAATGGAGAATTGTAAAAAGTGATGTGTCTCAGGGATCTGTATTGGGACCAGTGCTGTTTAATGTATTCATTAATAATTTGGAAAAGGGTGTTAAGAGTGAGGTGATCAAATTTGCAGATGACACCAAGTTATTCAAGGTAGTTAAAACATGAGCAGACTGTGAGAACTGCAACAGGATCTTACGGCACTGGGTGCCTGGGCATCTAAATGGCAAATGAGATTTAATGTGGACAAGTGCAAAGTGATACACGTAGGGAAAAATAATCCAAACTATGCGTACGCGATGCTGGGTACTAAGCTAGGAGTTACCACTCAGGAAAAGGATCTGGGGGTGGTTGTGGACAATACAATAAAATCCACAGTGCAGTGCGCAGCAGCAGTCAAAAAAGCAAACGGAATGTTAGGAATTATTCAGAAAGGGATAGAGAATAAGACTGAGGATGTCACAATGCCTCTATACAAATCAATGGTGTGACTACACCTGGAATATTGTGTGCAGTTCTGGTCGCCCCGTCTCAAAAAAGACATAGCTGACCTAGAAAAGGTACAGAGAAGGGCAACAAAAATGATCAAGGGCATGGAAGGGCTCCCGTATGAGGAGAGGCTTGGTAGGTTGGGGCTCTTCAGTTTGGAGAAGAGACGACTGAGAGGAGATATGATAGAGGTCTATAAAATCATGAGTGGTGTGGAACTAATAAACAAGGAGCAGTTATTTACCCTCTCAGCTAGTACTAGAACTAGGGGACACTCCATGAAACTCATGGGTGGCAAGTTTAAAACAAATAAAAGAAAATATTTTTTCACTCAGCGTATAATTGGGTTGTGGAATCTACTGCCAGAGGCTGTGGTAAGGGCCAGTACTATAGCTGAGTTTAAAAGAGGTTTGGAGAAGTTTCTGGAAGATAGGTCCATTAGCAGCTATTAGCCAGACAGGATCGGGGAACATGATGGGAGCTGGAGAAAAACAGTGAATGGATCCCCCATTGTGACCTGTTGGGTGCTTCTCTCAAGCCACCATGATTGGCCACAATCGGAGACAGGATGCTGGGCTAGATGGACCATTGGTCTGACCCAGTATGGCACTTATGTTCTTATCCATTCCCTGCTGTTCACTCCCAGCTCCCAACGGTAAGAAGTTACATTCCCCAAACCTATCTAGCTAATCTCCTCTGGAAGACAAACAGTAGTCTAGTCTTGAGGTTGCAAAGGCATGGGTGACAGTGGCCAGATCTGAATCTGGCAGAAAAGGTTGCAGCCTTCTTACTAAATGAAGTTTGTAAAAAGCGCTCCTGACCACCACTGCAACCTAACAATCTAGGCATAGCAGCTGTGAACCTGATTGACTAAGGGAGGCCAGAAGACCCTATCAATGACAGGAGTTCGCACATCCCCCAGGTTGCAAGCTCAACCAACCATCATCACCTTGGTCTTGTCTGGATTCAGCTTCAATTGGTTCACTTGCATCCAGTCCCCAATGGCAGACAGGCACTGGGTAAGCACTGAGACTGCAGGACCTGGGTCAGATGAAAAGGAGAGATAGAGCTGGGTGTCATCTGCATATTGATGGCTCCTCACTCCAAATCTCTGACCAATCAATCACACCCAGGGGCCTCAGATACACATTGAACAGGACTGGGGACAAGATGGAACCCTGCAGAACCCCACAGAAGGGAACTGCTGAGGGGACAACAAGTCACTGCCCATCACTACCCTCTGGGTTCTCCCAGCCAGGAATGAGAGGAAGAGCCATCCCGTGCACCCCAGCCATGTCCCGTAGCCATGTCAACACACACACACACACCACCCGTTAAATAACCTTCCCTCAAAAGGGGAGGCTAGAGTCAACAGCAAGAGATTGGTTTCTTGAGCAGGGGGCGGACGACTGCAGCTTTGAGGATGTCAGGCACCCTGCTCTCCCTAAGGAAGACACTGACAACCCCAGCCAGCAACGCCCTCAGTGTCTCCCAGCTGGCTTTCACCAGCCAGGACAGGCATAGAACTAGTTCATAACTGGTCACCCACAACCCTCCAAGCATATCCTCCACATCTCTGGGCGAGATTAATTGAAGTTGATGCAAACAAACTGGATAGGTCTGGACCTCCTCAGCCCCAAACTCTGACTCTGCATTCAAACTAGCAGTGTCCAAGTCAAGCCATATACGAGCGACTTGTCTGCAAAGTAGGTGGTGAACTCGTCATAGTGGGCAGCCAATGACTAACTCTGGGTGGAGACAGCCAGGATTTAATAAGCTATTCACCACCCAGAAAAGCTCAGCTGGATGGCACTTTGCAGACGCTATGGCAGCAGCGAAGAAAGTCTTCTTCGCCACCGCCGCAACATAGTCTTTCAAAAACAGTCGATGCCGCAGTCAGTCAGCTTTGGCACAAGTTGAGCACCACCTGTGCTCTAACCACCCACCCTCTCACTTTAGCAGCCTCAGGTCCTCCATATACCAGGGAGACCTGTGCTGCCACCGTGGAGGGAGCAGATGGCTGGATGCCACCATGTCAATAGTCTGGGTCAGAATGCCATACCATAAACGAACCAGGGCATCAACAGGGAAGGTCGTTGACTAGCACCCATTTGGCTCTATTAGTGAATCGCAATTTATAAACACAAGAATGCCCTATATAACTGCATTGTACTCGGATATGAATCACTGATTTCTCAAAATCACTGAAGGTTACTTATACTTAGGGACCCGTATTCACTGTTTTTTCCTCAGTGGTGGCAATGAAACATTGCCCCCCACTAGCCCCGAATTTACCTGCCTATCTGAACAGTGGCTGCCAGATGTGTTACCCCATGGTACCACTGCAAGGCATCATCCCTGGGAAGGGGGAGCACACCGTGCAGGTTAACCTGGTCCAAACCGGGGCACTGGGTGCTCACAGAACCAGGTCTTGTTTGTTAGTTTCCCCAGCTGCCCTGGGTCCACCTGCAACATAAAGGTGACATTAACACACCCCTCTAGTCTGACAGCCGGCCCGAGAGAGGGGCACAGAAGTCCCCAGAGACACTCAGAGGAGATGCGCGGAGTCTGTGAGCCCCTCAGTTCCTTTCCTTAATTGAGAGGGGATTACAGGATCTAAGTGGCTCCTCTGGAAGAGTCATGTACTGGCTTTGATCCCTGCTCCTCTCCTTTCCCACCAGGAAAGGAGAGCAGCAGGCGTGGAACGGGTCGGGGGTGTCACCGCAAGGGAATATGCCTCTCCTTTCCATCAGAGCAAAAGCCAGCATGTCCCTTTCAGCTGACAGCCAGTGGGCTGGGGAGGGAATGCGAGCAATCACTCTGTCCCTGGGGGCCCACATGACGAAGGAGGATGCACACATGACGGAGGAGGGAGCACTAGTGATCTCGCTGTTCCCAGACTGCTCTGTGACAGCAAGATTGCATGAGCAGCAGCCCAGCTGTCAGGCAGTCTACTGGGGGGGGAGCAGAATATGCTAGCACCATCTGTGGTGGCTGGCACAAGCACATGGACTGCGGGCAGGGGGATGCCCATTTGAAGGGCTCCCAATGCTGCTGCCCACAGGGGTGGCAGCAGCTTGGAAACTCCACAGATTGAACACAGGTTCCAGCTGCCTCCCTTCCTGTGTGTTTAATGAACAGTGTAAACCTTCACCCATTGACTTCAATGGATGGAGGATTATGCCCAAAGCACAACAAAATATACTTTTTTCTTTCAAATAAATGATACAAGCCACATACAAGCACCATAGACTATTACAGAACAAAAGGCTATTTTTGTTCTGGTTTCTGATAAAATCCACGTATTTCAATTTGTAACTATCTGAAGTATAAACTAACATGCAATTTTCAAGACATTGGATTACAACGAAAGTAATCCAATGAAATGAAAGGGCTTGCACTAGCGCAACACTTTGAGGATAGCAATCAAGCCCCAATCCTGTTAACACATAGAAGAGTAAATCTGCATGCATAAAAATTCTCACTGAACTCTGAAGTCACAACTCACATTCATAAAGTTGCTCACAATAAATATGGCGTGAGTGCAGTATAAATCTTATCCCTATGCCTCATCTTCCCATCCTTAAAATTGGAAGTATTATTAATACTTCACATTCACACAGATGTTAGGATAACTTTACCAAGTACTGTGATGCAATCTTATACGTAAGTTCCATTAAAAAAAATAATCAAATAAATAGCAATAGCAACTCTTGTTGCAGTATTTGGGGATTTTCTTAACAGCATATTCTGGGCCCTGCTTTGCAATTATGTGAAAATCTTAGATTTCATTTTAAAAACAAAATTCTAACCATTTGCAGAGAAAAGCGTAAAAATTTCAAATGAACTTTTAGCAAAAACGTCAGACACCAGAAGGCAAAAGAAATAAACCCCAAATTTATTATTTTTCAAAATAAATAAATCAATAAATAAATCTCACAATATTAAGTCATCATTTGCTCAGGTCTGGCTCATTATTTTTGAATAGATGGAGTTGACTATACTGTTGTCAACATTCACAGCGTTCATATTTGCTGTTAAAAATTTCTGAAGATTACTATCAATCTTATTAATCTTACATTAATAGTATTACATTACATTAAGAAAACAAATACAAATATCTTACCTGGTTAAAAAGAATACATAAGAGGTACAATTAAACAGCTACAAAATGCCTAAAGTATATTTATTTATTTATTTAGTTAAAATGTATTGGCCGCCCCCTCATGCCTACGGCATCTCGGGGCGGCTTACAATATCATAAAAACACAACAATAATAAAATCAACAATAAAAACACCAACCCCACAAGTTTATAAAACATCACTAAAACCCACGAAGACCCATAACCCACGCCCTTACCCCATCCTCCCCTCCAAAGGCCTGGGCGAACAGCCAAGTCTTACAAACACGTCGGAAGGTCAACAGGTATAGGTGTGGGGGAAGTCATTTACTAGGAACTGAGAAAATAAAAAGTGTCTGACAATTCTTAAAATGTTTAAAATATGTCAAAGGTGAACTTTTAAAAAAAGAATTTTAGGGACTTATCCTTCCAAGCAGATAATGCTGGGGCTAGCACTAAATACGGACCCGAGTTCCACTGAAATGAAATGAAATGAATTGGGATTCAAACCTGTACTAAAGTTGTTAACAAATGAGACGTTACCCCACAATTTATATTTATTTTATTTATTTATTCAATAATTTGCCCCCATTAGCTCCGGATTCAACTGCCCCATTAGCTCTGGATTTATCTGCTCATCTATCCTGTGACTGTTGGATGTTCATCCCAGGGCTGCTACATGGCATCAACCCAGGAAATGTGGAGCCCACTGTGTGGGCAAATTTGGGCAAAATCAGGGCAACAGGTGCCCATGGGACCACTACCCATCTGTTGGGGTGCACACAGACTCTGTGTGTGTTCAGCATCACAGAGGTACAAGGTGGGCGGCATACAGGCAGACTAGGGGGATGTGGGGGTGGGGGGGAACAAACCTACTTATTTGTTGCACTCTCACTCAGGACCTGTGGAGAGGCAGTTGGACAGGAGCTTCTTGGAACCACTACAGGCTCCGATGGGCTCCCAGCCCATGTGTTAACATGCTATGTCAGGGGTGGAGAACCTCCGGCCCGTAGGGCTTTTCCCTGCAGCCCACTGACTTCCGATCCCCTTCCCCATAGTGTGCGGCCCATCACCCAGCTCGCTGGGGCCCGAGCGGGGCTTTGTAGGCCACACAATAATCATGGCACAAAGCCTCCCCAGCACCAAGCTTCGCTGGCCACTGAAAATGGGCTTGGGGGGGGTGGGGGGGTGAGAGCAGTTGCCAAGGCACTGGCGGAAGTGATGAGGCAGCATCCCTATCCCATCCCCAGCGGCTCCCTCCTGGAGTCCTGCGGCCGTACGAGCAGCAACCACAGAAGCTGCAGTCAGGGGAGAGGGAGAGCAGCGTGTGCGTGTGTGTTTGTCTGAATCTTCTGTGTGCGTTTGTCTGAATATTTTAATAGATTTTTAATTGCTTTAAATTGTTTTAATTGATTGTTAAAGTGATTTATATTAATTTTAATTGTTTTGACGTGCGGCCCTCGGCACTTTCGGGGAACGGCAATGTGGCCCCCGGCCTCAAAAAGGTTCCCCACGCCTGTGCTAAGTGATAGCACCAGTGCTATTTGGGCAGAGGATAGGTTTGTTTAGGTAGAGGATAGGTTTGTTAATTTTTTCTAGAGTTTCAGAAAATTTCTAAACCTCTGTAACCTAAGTTAACTATAAGAAAATGTGTACTTACATCTTGTAAAACTTCTTCTAGCTTGTCCTTTAAAGAAACCACCACCACCACCAAGTTACAGACTAATAAATGCTTTGGTAGAAGTTACGATACCTGCCCTGCAACAAATCTAACAATTTTCACATGCTGTTTGCTTCGTGGAATTGTCCCCTAGATAAGCTATTTCAGTGCAAGACCTGACCTATGCTATTTTAACAGTGTAAGGTGCAGTTAAATCTGTAATCTTTTGGCTGCTCAGTGCCAGTATTAGCACTTAACAGACATGAGTCCTAGTAAAGTAAATAAGATTTACATTCTCACTAACCACTAGTTCTGATGTTAAAATGCTGGAGGTTCATGTCCTAAAAGTAATTTAAATCCATATAAAGCAGACATTCGGAGAAGGGGCTGAATTAAGTTTCAATGCACGTATCTGTATCCATTTAAAAACTTGCAAGTACAAAGCAGCATTTGCTTCCCGCTTTGCAGTTCTGAATATCTGTTTCAGTTACTTTCTGTTCAGTATTTCAGTTTCTTTCTTTATTCAGTATTGTGGTATTTGATAAGCACTAAATAGTACTGCCAAAGTGAAAGACATACACAATAAAAAAATGAATAAAAATTCCAAACGAAGTACTGAGTAAGGGACTGAAATACCAGACACAGTGGGTGAAAACAGACATGACGCTAACCACCCTTGGTGGTTATTGATGCATGTTGCAGGGCTGTATTGGTGCCCTATGCAGCCCTCCAAGTGTGGTTAAAGGGTGGTTAGCATCATGTCTGTTTTCACCCAATGTAAGCAAATGAACTGAGCTGTGAATTTCACTATAGCGAGAAAGCCAAATTCAGATGTTCCTTTGTGGAATCAATATGCACATTATCTTTGTGAATGTGAAGTGATGATCCTTTCAGCACTAATCCTAATTTCACAGAAGCCAATGGTATAACTCCCACTGATTTTTAATATTATGATTTTACTGGCGTTTAAACCGGGAAGGTGGACAAAAGGAACCTGTCGATTTATTGTGTTTTAGGGACAAAACCGTGCGCCCGGGTGAGAATTTTATGCAAAAGCTAGTATTATTTAACGTGCTCTTCTTTTGGGGGGCAGGGGGCTGGCAAACGGGGGGCTGTCTCTTATACACATCTAGATGTGTATAAGAGACAGGGCAAAGGCTGACTGTACTGTGGGCTCCCCCCACACCCATAAACTCAGCCTGTCAGAGAGGGAGTACGGTCTCTATAGCGACAGCAGCTTCACCAAAGGCACCGTCCATGGGGTGAGGTCACACCCAACGGCTGAGGGAGGCCGAGAGGTTATTCTCCCCCTGCCTGCTTCGCGAGGGGAGGAGAGGGGCAGCAGCCCAGGGGCAGCTACGTAGGACCGAAAAGAAGTCCCTCAGCCCACGGGGGGCACCGCACGCCCGTTACCATGGCGAGATCTTTTCTCCCCCTCACGGTAAAGGTTGTTCCGCTCCGAGTCCTTGCGACTTGCGCGCGCTCCGTCCTCATTGGCTGCTCCCTAACGGGTAACGAAAAGAGAGGACGGGGTTGCTTTTCAGGAGCCCGAAAGCGGAAGCGTCGCTAGAGTGTGACGCAAAGAAAACATGGCGTCGTCCGACTCGGACCGCAAGAGAAAGAAGCTTGAGGAAACGAAGAGTGGAAATGCGGATGAGGGACTGGAGGAGGAAGAGGAGGGGGACGACCGCTGGGTCGGGCCCCTCCCGGGGGAGGCTGCACAGGCGAAAAAGCGGAAAGGTAATGGGGGTGGCTCCTAAACCGGGGCTGTTGGCTGGACAGTCAGTGATCGGAACACGCTTCTCCACCATTAGTGAATGGGAGTTTTAAACTGGTGACAGGATCGAGAATAGCTTTTAAAAATCCTGCTTTGCTGCTGGCAAAATCCCCCCCCCCCCCAATTTGTAAGTAATTTAAACCCCCTGTTCGGCAACCTTGCCGTGGACGTACTTGGCGCACATAGGGCCCTTCTTTGGGCATGTAGGAAGTAGAACTGTACAGACTTCGCAAATGCATGGTTTTACAGGGGAGAGGGGGGAATAGTTGGGAGGGAGCCATTAAGGAAATTTTTATTTTCATTTTAAACTTTTAAATACAGTGAGGGGAAATCAATAACCAGATGAAAAACAAAACTAAAGTGCCAATCACTTCTACAGAGGAGAGTTGTAGAAAAGGAGGTTCAAATACAAAAATTAGCATTTTAAACCTTAAATGCAATGTAGGGAACACAACAGGTGTAAAATGCAGATTGCCTTTTTATATATTTTTATAGTGGCTTTTGAACCACACATTTTGGGGTATTCTTAGACAAGTACGTTCCCACCCATCATGCATGTTGCAGGGCTGCATAAGGTGCCAATGCAGCCTTACAACATGCATGATGGGGTGGGTAATGGGTGGGGAGATGCTTGTCTAAAACACCCTTTGTGTAGCCTGTTGATTAATTAGCAGTAATTCTCACCAGACGTCTGACCCACCTGTAACACAGGGCTGGTCTACATGTGGTTGTTGTACCAGCAACATAATGGCACAGCTAAGCCAATTTTGAAAAGGCACTTTGTTCATGTGCTGGTCCCTGGAGATTTATTTAGAAATTTAGCATCCGTGCCCCTGTATACAGGCTTCTGGTTATTTACATAGCCAAATAAAGAATATTTTCCCAAGGTTAAGAGAAGTTATTAAAGGCTGTTACATTGCCGCTTAGTCTGTTACTCATTTTGGTCAAGGGATGAGACCTATGACTGTTGGTGGCTAGAAGTGAATAGCAGGAACTGGATCACTCCATTATGACAGTTGCACACTTCACTAAAGTGACTGAAGCTGGCCACTGTTGAAGACAGAATGCTGGTCTAGATGGACCGTTGGTCTGACCCAGTCTGGCACTTCTTATGTTTGTGTCTAAAACACAGGACAAGTCAAGCCCTTATGTGACAATGGAGACAAGGGGACGGCCAACTAGAAATAATGTAGATTTGGGATTGCCAATAGCCTATAATAATCCAAGCTTTTGGAACTTCGAGGCTTCCCTTCCCCACACTAACCAAACTTCTTTAACTGCACCCCTGAGACTTCCTAGGAGGGAGGGGGTCCCTTCCTTCCCCACTAGCCAAACTGCTTTCCTGAGGCTTCCTGTGAGGAAAGGGTCCCCCCAACACACACACACATTTTCAAATTGATTACGTAAAGCAGTAGATTCAGGTATTAATTTATGGTTGTACAAATGAAATGGTAAACTTGGTGGGTAATACTAATATATGTAATTTTTTGTAATTAACTAATATATAGTTAGTTTTTGATTGCCCTTATACATATTGTTTTGGCATCTTACTATTTTTTTCCCAAGGAAGTTATATAAGATATTCCAGTTTATTATATAAACCAAAGTCAAACATTAGATTCTATGGGGGGAAACCAACAAAAAACATCAATTCAGAGTTCTAGGCTTCATTATTATTTATTATTATTATTAGCAAACATTTATATAGTGCAAGCAGTGTACCTGGCACTTTACAAAGTAATAAAATAGACACGGTCCCTGCCCCTAGGGCTTACAATCTGAGAGACAGGAGCTGGGGGAGAGACTTAGGAAGGGGAACAGAGGGAGAGACAAGGGGTCTAACATTCATGAAGATGCGAGGTCTCAAGTGCACGTACTTGGCTTGGTTACGATGAGAATGACAGCAGGCAGGTCCATGTTGCAAGGATAAGGGTAAACCGATCGTAGGTATAGGAATAGTGGCTCAGCAGGATAAAGAGTCAGACAGAGCAGAGCGAAAGAGGTGAGTTTTAAGGAGAGATTTGAAGGTATGAAGGGAGGGGGCAAGGCGGATGTGGACAGGGAGGGAGTTCCAGGCATGGGGGGCAGCAAGTGAGAAGGGACGAAGGCGCTTAGGGGAGCAGGGAAGGCGTGGAAGGGTGAGAGAAGGGACAGAGGAGGAGCGAAGTGCACGGGCTGGAGTATGGAGGGCGATAAGTGCAGAGAGGTAGGGGGGAGCAAGGTTGTGAAGAGCTTTATAGGTGAAGACTAGGAGCTTGTGCAGGATTCGTTCAGGAAGGGGAAGCCAGTGAAGCGAAGAGAGGAGGGGCTGCACATGGTCGAAGCGACTGGCGAGGTAGATGTTAAGTTCAGTTGTTAAGGAACCAGAAGAACTTAAGTGTCATACTGTCAGACCAAAGGCCGTTTTGTTGCTTCAGAAAAGAACACAACAGGTTGCAATGGAGTGATCTCCTATCCGTTTACTCCCAGCTTGTGACAGCCAGAGGTTATGTCCCCTTAACCAACTTGACTAACACAGTGGAGTGTGCTTAAGTCAATTTCCTAGACTTTAGTCATATTTAAAAAAAAAACCACATCAGAAATCCTACTTAAGTAGACCTTAAGGAAATTGACGTGGAGATGCCTGGCTCAAAGCACCAGGTTTCTCCATATCCAGCCCCCTTCCTTTCCAGAAGCAGATAGTCAGGGCAAACAGTGGAGTAATAGAGGTTCGAGTATGAGATTCTGTCAGTTCTGACTCTGGGAATCTCAGATTGGCTGCAGAGGGAGTGAACACCAGGTTTCCCTGTGTCTAGTCCACATGAGTCAGAACTGCCATGCTCTGTGTGTGTCTTTCTCACACTCATTCATTCACACCCACCCACACCAATGTTGGTCCAATAAAAGATATCATGTGAATGTATCTGTCTGTCTGACCCTCTCTCTCCCCCCCCCCCCCCCCGCCCCCTTACCTCTGAGTGTTTTTAAACCAGCAAAGCTTGGAGGTGGGAGTGGATAACTGCTGAGTGACACAGCTGCAGAGCAACCCCTCAGGTGGAGTGCGTGCAGAGGGATTCTAATGGGCGGCTCCCAGTGTGGCCTTTCACTGTCCCTGCCGCGGACCATTGGGGATGGGGAAGTGCGCTGGGCTGGCCTTTGAAATTGTCACGTCCCAGCGTGAGCACTGTGGAACCTGGGTTTCCCAGTGCTTGTGGCCAGTTCCTATGACTTGCAAAGGCCATGTCCCCTGCCCACAGTGCCTGTGTTGAGTATGAAGTAGACTATTGAAGGGTTCGCTTCAAGGTGTTGGTTATAACCTTTAAAGCCCTATACGGCCTGGGCCCTGTCTACCTGAAGGACCGCCCCACCCCCGGTGTTCTCGATTGACCCCTGTGGTCATTTGGGGGTGCCCTGTTAGCGGTCCCCAGGGTTTCTCAAGGGTCCACATTTGAAAGGGTGTTCTTGGTGGTTGCATTGCGACTCTGGAACTCACTCCCAGCAGAGATTCGATTCTCTCGGGACCTCTCCTCCTTTTGCAGACAATGCAAGACCTGGCTGTTTCATCAGGCATTTGGGGAGGGTTAAGTTGGGCTGTTTTAATTGAGCTTTTAATGTTTTATCTTGGATTTTATATTTTATTGTAATTTATGTTTGTTGTACAAGAGCTGCATGTGAACCCTGAGTCACCATATGATGAATAGGGTGGTATAAAAATGCTGTAATAAATAATGAAAAAGCTACCAGGGGTTCAAACAGCAAGACTGAACACCCTGATTGCTTTTTCATCAGCCTGCCACACACCACCAGGGACTTGGTTCTCAGTGCCAAATGGCTGTTGGAGTCCAGGTCCTAGAGTGTATTGCCATGTGCTTAAAAAGCCAGAGGAGGGTCTGATAGTGAAGCTGACCAGTTGCATGGAGAGCTGAGTGTCTGGGGAATGTGTGGGTGTGGGTGGGGTGGGGGTGGATAATACTTTCTTGCAGTTAGGAAGAAACTAGTTGGAGCCACAAGAGGGAATTGAACAATTCCCAAACAATCAGTGTTTTAAAGTAATGTATAAACCAAGGGTGGCAAAGTCCCAGTTCCAAGAGCTAAATTTTCATTTTGCCAAGAGCCACAAGACACACATGCGTACACCTGCAAACCTCTCCTGCTTTGTAATTGTCTGGCAGAGCTGGTGCTTTGCTCCTGGCTGACAAGATTCTGAGCAGCAGCTGTGATTCAGCTTCTGAGATTCAGGTACAATGAAGTAAGACATAGGACTGTTAAGGCAGAGCGGGGCCCAGGACCAGCCCTGTCCAAGAGCTGCATGTGAACTGCCCAAAAGACACATGTAGCTCCAAAGCCACAGTTTGCCCAACCCTGCTATAAATAGACTGGTACAAGCTCTTAGCCCAAGGGCAGGGAATCTCAAGCCCAGGGACCAAATGTGGCCTATGGCTAATTATTATTAAGCATTTATGTAGTGCAAACAATGTAACTGGCTCTTTACAAAGTAATTGAATAGACACGGTCTGTGCCCTAGGGCTTACAATCTGAGGGGGGGGGGGGCCACCTGGATCAAGTTTCTACCCCCAAGTGCTGAAGGACTGAGTTCAGGGTTAGGGAGCAGACATGAGGGCATGCACACAAGGATAGGGGGCAGATCCACGATCTGGACTCTTGTCTTCCTGAGTGCACCCTTACTTCCAACTTCTCTGTGGCCCTCAGAGCTTGTACTAATTTTCAAAGTGGTCCTTGGGAGGGAAAAGGTTCCTCACCCCTTCCTGTGCCCCAATTTGAGTCCATTGACTACTACCACTACTACTATAAATCATTTCTCTAGCGCTACTAGTTGTACGCAGTGCTCAAATAAATGGGACTAGCCTCGCTGCAGGTAGAGGATTGTGCTCTACATACCACTACTTTTTTCCTTAACTGTTTCCTCTAGGAATGACCAGGACTACTGCTGTCTCCCCTGCCCCCCCCCCTTTAAAAAACAAACAAACAACTAATTAAGGATATTTCAGACAGACTTATTGTGAGCATTGCCATCATTACTTAGGGTGGGATCAATCCAAAGTTAATATGCTTTGAAATAAAAACTCTTTAGATACATGTGCCTCCAAAAATGGTGAGAATTCTAAATTAGGAGTGCAGAAAGAGATGTGCCTTTAACTTCTTGGCTGAAATTAAAATGGGTAATGCAAGTGTGTTCAGTAGAGGACTGGAATCGTGTTTGAAAATAAAATAATTTCTGCCTCTTATTTTGTTCACAGTTCTTGAATTTGAACGTGTCTACCTGCAGAATCTTCCCAGCGCTTCAATGTATGAGCGCAGCTACATGCACAGAGATGTCATTACACATGTAGTTTGTACTAAGTAAGTATTCCCTCCCCCTTTGTTTTGAAGTCCAGAAATGTGTTCATGTGTTTTCTACCAGGAATGTTTTTTCCTAAAACATTCCTAATGGAGCTGCATATTCAGAACTGGGATTTAAAAAGTTGTAAGGTTAGTTCCAAATGAGCAGGTGTAGTGAAGGAACATCCAAGTCTTGTTACAGTCAACATCGGTCTGAAATCTAATTAGTTGTGGGAAGGAAAACAAAAGGTTCAAGTTTCATGTGATACTTCCAAGCATCTCTTCCAATTTTTGTAGATTAACAAAATGTTTTGCTGCCTTTTTTATAAAGTTGTTTTTGTTATCTTGCTCATATGAAAGGCTGGCCCAAATAGGGGGAAATTGTAAAATGCAGAAATTAAGCCATTAACAAAGATAGAAGAAAACTATCTTCAGTAATGGTAGGTGTTAGTTTTGACAAATAATGGGAGTGGAGGAGAAAAACGTGTTAACTCTTAATTTTTTTTAATCAGTGTTGCCCCTTTTACAAATTGAGCATATGAGGAAGTGACACTTGGAATAAAATAATATTGAGATTAAACTACTGCTATATTCTTGGAAGGTTTGTTAGATGATTTAAACTACATTCTGATAAGAGATGGGGAGCTGTAGTACCAGCTACAAACAGCAATTTTTTACTTTATCAGATTTTTGGGTCCGAATAAATCAGGCATAAAATATCTCATTATAAAATATCTCATTAATTACGTTGTAGTGAATTGATAATGTGCACCAGTATTAACTTTCCTCCTCTACCGCTTTACAACCAGATCATCAAAAGCTCTGTTGGTGTAAGACTCATTGAAGTGAATTGGTGTATTTAGTTTACATCACTATGGGAGTTTACAAATGTGACACTAGCCCAGTAGGGCCCACTTTGGCCTGGCGGTATGTTTGTTTCAGGTCCTCCAGATGTGGGCCTGGTACAAACCCTGCCCGGGGTGGTGGTCGGGCCAGAAATGTGGGCCTGAATCAAAGCAGACCCAGTTTGCGCCCAGCTGTCACCCAGCCAGAGCAGGTGAACTGGGCCGGAATGTTTGTTCTTGGCCCCGGCTCGAGGGGTTGCCATAGGCAGCCATGGCTATCTGTCATGGCAGAGGGGAGGGGTGATGGCAGCAGCATGGGGACATAGCCAGGAGGCCACATGTTGCTCCCTATCCTGTCCCCTGCCGGGGCAGGCTTCAGGGATTTGTGTTCCCGAGGCCGGCATGCGGTTGGCTGGGTGAAGCCTTTCTCCCCCCACCCTCGTAGGGTTAACTGATGTCTCCTCATGTCAGTTAACGCCCCATGTTTCAATTACTATGTTTATAATTGCAGGACAGACTTTATCATAACTGCCAGTCACGATGGACATGTTAAATTCTGGAAGAAAGTAGAAGAAGGGATTGAATTTGTTAAACATTTCAGCAGCCATTTAGGTAACTGATGTTTTATCTCGCTTTAATATGACACTTTTTTCTTCATCTCATTAATTTCTGCATGCCTTTTAATATGGCATAGTAGCAAATGTTTTCTAAAGCTGAACGCTCTGATTCTATTGTGCTGTGCAGTAAATTCTGAGATCTTAAGATAGAAATAAACATCAATATTTGGTAGACACACTGCTTACAGGACTGCAATTACTGGTTTACAATTTTCTTCAATGCCTATTTTTGTATTTGTAAAACTTGACAGCACTGACTTCCCAATGGCAGTAAATCTCATAACTTCTTATTTGTGCCTGTTGATATTTCTTTTTAAAAGTTCATGTTACTTAGATCTTTCTAAAGGTTTATTATTTATTTATTTTATTCCCACTGACGTCAATGCAAATTGCAAGTGGTCACTCCTCACAGAATTTAATCCTTTCTGAGACTAAAAAGTGAACTTTTTATTTTAAAGGTTCCTTACTCCAGTTGCCTGCAGCAAACCCTTTGTTTTAATGAGTTTGATGGAGTTTGTTGTCATAGATTCTCTGTGCAGTGTTTAGCAATCGCATAATAATGCAGATATGAGTACTTCAAAGTAGTATCTTAATTTGTTACATCTCAAAAAACGAACACTAATAAGAGTAGAACTTGAGTCCTTTTTCCTTGAAGTGACTAATAGAATTTTCTAACATCATGACTGGCTTCTGTCTTTTTTTCTTCATTTTAATGCAATATTGGCTTTTATTGTAACAGGGGTTATTGAGAGTATTGCAGTTAGTTCAGAAGGGGCATTATTCTGTTCTGTTGGGGATGACAAAGCAATGAAGGTGTTTGATGTAGTCAACTTTGATATGATCAACATGCTGAAACTTGGGTAAGTCATTTTACTTTTGAAACATTCTTTAATAATTTTTCTTATATCCATATCAACATGTACATTCATAGTGAAATTGCTTTTAGATACATAATAGGGCTTTGTAATACAGAAATATCATAGATTGTACCACCATAGACTTCTTTCTGTATTGTTACAATACATGTTGATTTACATTTCGTATACCCCTATAATATCTTTTATAATCTGGCCCGATGCCATTATCTTTGTTCAATGCCAAAAGTGTTTAGTCGAGTATAACATAGTAACCAGTTCCCACCCATACCCTCCCCAACTAGGTCAGTGATTTAATAAAACATCCACGTTCCTGATATACTCCACAGCTGACATACAATTGACATCTACCAGTTATTCGTATATCCTTTCCATACAAGTAATATGTTTTAATTATTATTATTATTATTATTATTTTATTAGCAAGCATTTATATAGCGCCAGCAATATACCTGGCACTTTACAAAGTAATTGAATAGACACAGTCCCTGCCCTAGGACTTACAGTCTGAGAGACCGGGGTGGGGTGGGGTGTGGTGGGGGATAACGAAGGAAGGGGAACAGAGGGAGAGACAAGGTCCCAGGTGTACGCGCTTGGCTTGGTTACATCAAGAATATTTTACCATCAGCCCTTTTCTTGGAGTGCAGAACAGTCCAAATAGACCACATATTATATAAAAAAAGTTTTATATTTTACTTTTGAAATATTCTTGTAGAATTATCAAGTGCTTCAAGATAATTTGCATAAGGGTTAATTAAACCAAATTCTACTTGATCATTTTACTCAGAAATTGCTGGCACACTTTCTGCAGAGGACTAAGTGCTATGTATTTGAGAATAAGATGCTCCCAAGTAATGGGGTGGGGATGGGGTGTGATTTTTGATATCTTATGGTACACTGTCTAATGTGAAACTGCCAAAACAATGAAAAACAAAAGCTTTGTAGGTATGCGGTATTCTTTCCAGTTAAGAAACGGTCTGTCTAGTTGGGTATTCTTGCTGCTGAGTGCTCTGAAATTCAAAGAGCCAATTAATAAACGTGCAAGAAACCCCTCTTATTCCCAAGTTTATCAAACTGTTGAATACTAAACAGTATTTAGTTTGGAGAGCCAGTATGGTGTAATGGCTACGTGCGCAGTACTTAGACTGGGAGGTGGTGGTGGGACTCTGGTTCTAGTGTCGCCTTAGCCAGAAACGCACTGGGTGACCTAGAGCCAGTCACAGTGTTCTGTCAGGCTAACCTACCTCACAGGGTTGTTGTGAGGATTAAAAGTTGTGTTAAATTGTTATATTAAATCAGTATATGTAAAGTGCTCCAAATGCTATGGGAGGGGGGCCCTATATAAAAATAAAGATTATTATGAATATACTTTCTAAACCAGTCGGCCCAATTAGGGCAGGCATTATTGTAGAAATTGTAACAGATCAGAATCTGGGCACTAATCATGCAATAAGATGCCTATGGGAAAAGTTGTTTGTTAAAGCTTGTGGATTTCCTACATAGAGCAGGGAGTTGGACTAGATGACCTCTGAGGTCCCAACTTTAAGATTTGATGATTCTAACTTGAGAAAGTAAGTGGTATGTTGCTATGTCCTGACGTATGAGGCTTGATATCCAATATGACTATTTATCCTGCATAGTGTTACGGTACATAACATGTCATGTATAGAACACGTTTAATTCTTCTTGGAATCTTATAAAATCTGTCTCAGTAATATCTGTTCATAGTGAACTGTTGATCTACAGCAGGGGTGGGGAACCTGAGGCTCAGGGGCCAAATGCGGCCCTCTGCAAGTTTTTACGTGGCCCCTTTTCAGTGTCTGGATCTGGCCCCTGGATCCAGTCTCTACCACCAAGCACTGAAAAACAGAGCTCAGGAGAAGGGGGCAGAGAGGAGGGCATGCACACAAGGGTAGGGGACAGATCTACGGCACAGATCCATGATCTGGGACCTCCTTTTCTTGAATACACCTGTTAAGCACCCCCAACCTGTATGTGGCCCTCAGAGCTCATACTAATTTTTAGCGTGGCCCCTAGGACAGAAAAGGTTCCCCACCTCTGATCTTCAGGTTTTGCATTTAAGTAATTCCTCCTGCCAGCTTTGAACTTAGCAGATCCTGCTTAATAAGTTATTTTTTCTTCCTAACTTTGTTTTAGCTATCATCCAGGCCAATGTGAATGGGTCTACTGTCCAGGAGATGCCATATCTTCTGTTGCAGCTTCAGAGAAGAGTACGGGGAAAATATTTATATATGATGGCCGAGGAAATAATCAGCCACTTCATGTTTTTGATAAACTCCATACGTCCCCTCTTACTCAGATACGGCTGAACCCTGTCTACAAAGTGGTCGTCTCTTCTGACAAATTTGGAATGATTGAGTACTGGACTGGGCCTCCTCATGAATATAAATTCCCCAAAAATGTGAACTGGGAATATAAAACTGATACAGATTTATATGAATTTGCTAAATGTAAAGCATACCCAACCAGTATATGTTTCTCACCTGATGGCAAGAAAATGGCCACTATTGGTTCTGACAGAAAAGTTAGAATTTTTAGATTCTTGACTGGGAAACTTATGAGAGTCTTTGATGAATCCTTGAGTGTGAGTTCCATGTTGTTCCTAACTTTTCATTTGTTCACATGTTAGTTTATTTAACCACTACAAATACCTATTCTCTCTCCTCCAGTTTTAGCAAAAATGAGTGATTATTGATTATTATTTTATGATTTATTTATATGTATAGTGCCAGCAGTGTACCTGGCACTGCACAATCAATAGTTACATACAGGTCCCTACCCCAAGGGGCTTACAATCCAAGAACATCCTTTAAATGGGTGCGGGGGGTGGGTCGGGTCCATGTGTGCCACTGCATAAGCCGTGGATGTGGGGAGGGTGCAGATGGGCACACGCCCACCTCCACGCACAGAGCAACCTACCTTTTCACCGGTTGCTCCGTGTGTGGGGGATGGGTGTAAGTGTGTGGGCCGCAGGAGTGCGTGCCCACGCACCTCCACATTTAAATGAGATGCTCCCACATGTGGACATTGGATGTCCATGCGTGGGAGTGTTTCGTTTAAAAACGGCCTAAGAGAGACAAGGAAGGAGGAGAGAAGGGAGAGGTGGACATTGACTAGGATACATTCATGAGGTTGAGAAAATGCAGGTGCATGTGCTTAACTTAGTTACAGTGACGAAATTTAGGAAGGGAGGGATACTTCTTACTGCATTCTTATTTCTTACCCAGCAGGCTATTTTTATATTCTCGTTAACTGATTATTTTTATTACTATAAGTATTTATATAGTGCCAGCAATGCACCTGGCAGTGAAAAATCGTCAATTAGAAACAGGTTTCTACCCGTGGGAGCTTACAATCTAGGATGGACAAGGGAGAGGGGAACATTCACAGAACTGGGAAGTTGTAAGTGCATGTTCTTAGCTTAGTTACAGGGGAGGGACCCCGAATGACAGGATAGTAGAGAGAGCATTATTGCTTTAAATGATGTAACTACCAGTTGTTGATCGGTGCCAAATATAGCTCTTATTTCCTTTTCAAATTTGGCATGTGTTCTGGTTGTGTAGTGCCAGTACTAGCTCCATTGAAGTGAATGGGACTGGCTCTGTTGCTACACAGTCAGAGGATTGCTGCTTTTCTTTACAGTGGTCTTCCAAGTTAGGTAATGTTTTTGGCAATCCAAAGTAAAATCATCTAGTACTAATTATCTGTTCAGTTTATTTAACACACGAGACCATTTTAATAATTCACTGATAAAATGGTATACATGGGAGGGGTTAGGGTATTCCAATATGAGATGTCTGTGACTTATTATTTATATATCACTTTCAGCGTTCAAAGAGTTTTTCCAAGTTCACTTTCACCACAGCCCTCTGAGCTGAGAGATAGAGCCCAAGGCCATCCAGTGAGTTCATGGCTAATCTGTGAGACTGTCCAAACTTGTAAAAGAATGGGGTTAAAATTAATTAGTTCTATGTATTAATGATTTTTTTCTTTTCAAATTGCCAGAATTTATTTACTACTTCAGTTCACTCTGTGGTGCCTTTTCTGGTCTCATAAGGGCTTATCGGATGGTCATTTATTTGTTTTAAAAAAGGCTGGGAATCTTTTTCCTTTCCAGGGGCTACTTTAAAAATTAGTACAAGCTCCGAGGACTGCATAGAAGCTACAGGGAAGGGGTGGTGGTGTTTAAAAGGTGCACCCAGGAAGAGGAGGGTCCAGATCGTGGATCAGTCTCCTATCCATGTGTGCATGCCCTCGTCTCTGCTCAGTCTCTTAGTGCTTGGGGGTAGGAACTGGATCCAAGGGTCGGGTTTAGGACCTGGAAAGGGGCCAAATAAGAATTAGTCACAGGCAGCATTTGGCCCCCAAGGTTTCCTATCCCTGACTTAAGAGCTGTTCTTGCATCTTGGTGTGCGGTATGTTCCCTCTGGTAAAAGCCCTCTGGTGCACATAAGCCTTGATCCAAAAAAGCAACAGAGTTCCCTAACATCATGAGTAGCTGAGAAGTCCTATTTCAGGTAGTCCTATTGAGTAAAACTCTGTTCCTGAGTAGTTGGTCATAATTAAGCATTGCTTCACAGTTCTGCTAGATCAAGATCTTAATGTACATTTGTGCCATAAGTAATTGTCTTGGTTCTGTAGATGTTTACTGAGCTGCAGCAGATGAGGCAGCAGCTGCCAGACATGGAGTTTGGTCGACGTATGGCTGTGGAACGTGAGCTAGAAAAGGTTGATGCAGTAAGATTAATTAACATAATTTTTGATGAAACGGGACACTTTGTGCTCTATGGAACCATGCTGGGCATAAAAGTCATAAATGTAGAAACTAACAGGTAAGTCTTATTCAGACTACTTTATATACCTGTATAGTGTCTGAAAAGTCTACATTCAGTTTATTTAACTTATTTAGTTATTTAGATTTATATCCCACGGCTCAGGGTGGCTGACAATTAAAATATATATATATATATACAAATATAAAATACATAATTCAAAACCCATAAAAACTAAAAACAACCCCCTCACCCGCATCCAAATCTATCCCTACTCATTAAATGCCTGGCTGAATAAAAGTCAGTTAACAAAATAATAATAATGCTGCATGTTACAGTTGATCATTTTACCATTTATCATTTGCTTTAAATTTGGCTATGATTAAAATATTCTGTGACTGAGAGATAGCAATGAAAGTTTAAACCTAAAAATCCTCAATAAGTAATTTGTGCAGATGGCTAATTTCTGGTTATAAGGTTGAATTGGATAGTGTTATTTACATCACCGCGTAGATTACTTAACTTACTAAATAAGTTTTGTAACAGTTTTGATGAAGTAGAACATTATAAATAATTATTTATACCTAAATTGTTCCCCTTAATGTGTGCACTCCTTGCTCTTGGTCCTCCCCATTTTATTATATATATATATAATAAAATATAAAATATAGCACCAGCAGTGTACCTGCCACTATGCAATAGATCTTATTCCACAGGGCTTATAATCTGAGACAAGGGAAAGGGCAGCATCAGGAGAGAAGGATACATGATTCATGAGGCTGAGGAGTTGCAGGTGCACATGCTTAGCTTTTACATTGTTTTAAATGGATTTCTATTTTAAATGGATTTTACATTGTTTATCATATGTTGTGAAGCGTTCCAAGTGCCATTCAGCAGGATGGGGGGTGCTATAGAAATAATTGTTGTTGCTGTTGTTTAACAATTCTGAGAAGAATGGATGTATTGGTTTACAAAATCCTACTGTATATCCTGTTGTGACTGGTGGAAACAGGTTTTTTGTGATATGCAAGTTTAATCAAGGACTTTTATTTTATTTCCTGTACCAGATGCGTTCGTATCTTGGGCAAACAGGAGAACATCAGGGTAATGCAGCTGGCTTTGTTCCAAGGTGTAGCAAAGAAACATCGTGCTGCAGTTACTGTAGAGATGAAAGCATCAGAAAACCCTGTTCTCCAGAACATCCAGGCTGATCCAACAGTAATCTGCACATCCTTCAAAAAGAACAGGTTTTATATGGTATGTGTGGTTTCTGTCTGAATAACTTGAAATCATAATAACCAATTATCAACTTTCACTTGTATGAAAAAATGAGGCAGCTACTTAGTCATACTACCCAAATCAATTCTATAAATTTTTATTCTTGGTTACTATTAGGCATTTATTTCTTATTTTGATTTTATATAATTTTTACTATTGGCAGGGACCCATGTTCACTGCATTTTCATCATTGTTGGTAACAAGAAGGCGCAGAAAACATGGGTCCCTGGCCTATCTGAAACAAGATTCTTCATTCAAATGGAAATCTCTGTATTCAAAGCCACTATGTTAATGTCACTTTCCTGTCCCAACTTTCCTTTGCTGAAAGAGACAGTCATTGTCTGATATTATTATTATTATTATTATTATTATTATTATTATTATTAACAAACATTTATATAGCGCCAGCAGTGTACCTGGCACTTTACAAAGTAATAAAATAGACACGGTCCCTGCCCCTAGGGCTTACAATCTGAGAGACAGGAGCTGGGGGAGAGACTTAGGAAGGGGAACAGAGGGAGAGA
>QEPC01005272.1:1972748-1994162 GCA_003113815.1 Sphenodon punctatus
AACTTCTACTAACTGACCCCCCGCCTCAAGGCCAGTGCAGAAAACCAAATTCAGTGTATGTCCCTCCTCATGTGTGTGGCCACAGATGACTTGGGACAGGCCCATGGTTATCATGGAGGCCATGAACTCATGCCTCGCTCCTCCAAGATCGACGTCAGCGTGGATGTTAAAATCCCCCAGGACCACTAATCTAGGGGTCTGGAGGATCACATCTGACACCAGATCAGCAAGAGCATGTAGGGATGCCGCCGGGCAATTAGGTCCACGGTACACCAGCAACACCTCTAATCTGTCCCCGGCCAAATCCAACACAAGATGGAGGCACTCAACACCTGGTGGAGCCTGCACCGGATACCTCCTAAAAGACCATGCATCCTTGATAACAATGGCTACCCCACCCCTCCAGCCGAGGCTGCACAGAGAACGCAGCTGGAACAAGATCGGCCAGAATAGGGCCCGATTCATTGTCCAGCCAGGTCTCTGTAATACACACGAGGTCAGCGTCTCACTCTAGGATCAACACCCGGATGGTAGATGATTTATTGACCTCACGTTCAGCAGCACCAAAACAAGGACTGGGGTCTCTTGGGCCTCGACCCACAACCTACCCCTTAGTTCTCTAAACTGTGATTCCGTAAGACCATGCAGCTCTGTTTGGCCTACATTCGGCCTTACATTCAGCCTAAGTCCCCTAATCTGCGATTTCTGTATGACCATGCAGCTCTGTTACAACTAACAAGTAATTTCTGTACAAGTGCAGTAAGAGGTAGGTTAGGTGTGTGTGTCTGTCTTTATTTTTGATAAATTTATTACAAAGGCACTTGGTAGAATCAACACAAACTGTGGCATGGCTGAAATGGGTTTAAACCTGCATAAACTCCAAGTTTTCACTTCAAGGAAGGGGGTCTGTGCACTGCACTACTCTTTTGCCTTTTGAATCTTCCGTGCTGTTCGTTTTTTATTTTTCTCATAATATTGCTTATTAGGAAGCCTTTGAAATTGAGTTGTGGCTTAGTCTTGTTCTTGGTAGAGGATTGTTGGCTACTAGCTTTCAAGAAATCATTGTCTGCTTACACCAGGGGTGGGAAAACTTTTTCACTCATGCAGCCTTGAAAATGAGTACAAACTCCATGGGCTGGGTAGGAGTGTGCTCAGGCTGGGAGAAGGAAGGAGACAGTCTAGATCATGGATCCATCCCCTATCCATGTGTGTATGCCCTCATCTGTTTCCTTCCCTTGAACTCTTCAGCTACTTGAGGGTAGGGACTGGATCCAGGAATTGGGAAGGAGACAATTTAAAAAAAAAAAAAAAGCTCAGGTTGAGGCTTCCAGCCATTGGTCTACACAAATGGTAGCAAAGGATATCTGGTACAGTATGTGGTGGTTTTTCTGCTAACTTAAAATGCTTTTTTTATAGGGAGATGGAGTGGGGGACCTAAACTTAATTTCAGGGCATCCATAGCTGTTACTTGTCATAAAAGTCAAAACACAAGAGGTTGACATGAACATATTTGTGCTGGCTCTACTCTGTCAGTTTATATGGTAGTAAAGTTTTTGTGTGCAGCTGCAGGAACATAACTGGAGGGATTTTTACCCACTTGTATTGCATCAGTTTTGTCTGTTTAGAAACAGATGTTTTATTGATGTCACCCCCAACATATACACAGCCCTATTGATATATCAACTTCTTTTTACAGTGTAGAGCTTATTCCTGTAAGCTTTTATAGGAATAAGCTGTATTGGATGAAAGGAAATTATATGAGTGGAATCATGTGTTAGGGATTTGCACAAGAGAAACTATAACAGTAACAAACCCACCCTCGCATAACTGGAAGTTTCTGTTGTTACAAAACATATAGAATATGCCTAAGGGTGACATTGTATGTCGACAGTTGCAGAAATGTTAGCCAGTCTACCTGCATTTCTGCCCCTGCAGGTCTGCAGCCCCCTCCACGTACACACTAATTATGTATTAATTAAACTCAAAATCTCTAGGAAATCAAAACACAAACTTTGCATAAATTGACAAAAGTATGGTAATGAATTTGTTCAACAGTGTGGAACATGTAAATACAGAGCGCTTATTTACCCTCTCCAACAGTACTAGAACAAGGGGACACTCCAAGAATTTAACTGGCAGCAGATTTAAAACAAATAGAGAGTATTTTCACTCTGCGCACAACTAACTTGTGGAATTTATTGCCAGAGGAAATGGTCAAGGCCGGTACTGTAGCTAGTTTTAAAAAGGGATTGGATAAGTTTTTGGAGGATAGGTCCATTAATAGTTATGTCAGCTAGGATTTGGGGATGTAACTTCTTGCTGTTGGGGGCTGGAACAGGGAATGGATTGCTCATTGTGACCTGCTGAGTACTTCTCCCAAGACACAGAGGCCGTTTTTAAATGAGACGCTTCCACGCATGGACACCTAGTGTCTACGTGGGGGAGCATCTCGTTTAAATGTGGAGGTGCGTGGGTGCACGCTCCTGTGACCCACGCATCTCCACTGACACCCCACTCATGGAGCAATCAGCGAAAAGGCGAGTTGGTCCATGTGTGGAGGTGGGTGGAGATCGGTCTGCACCCTCCCCCCATGCACAGCCCCTGCAGTAGCGCTCCACCGACCGCACGTGGACTGCCCCCCCTCCCCCTCGCCCCCCCCCCCCCTTTGGCAGTGGTTTACGTAAAAACAGCTAGAGATTAGCCATTGTTGGAAACGGGATGCTGGGCTTGATGGACTGTTTGTCTGACCCAGTATGGCACTACTTATAACACCTCAAGCGGGGCAATTACTATAAGGAGATTTGGGCCAGGTTGATGGTGGCCCAGAGGAAGAAGGATTCTCACAAATTTTGGCAGGAGATGAACAGGATACTTAGACCCCGGAAAACTTTGGGCAACTGTAAAGTAGCCAACGAACTCTGGGAGTCCTTCTTTGGTCAGCTATATGAAGAACCCCCCGAGATAGAGGTATTGGTTCAGGCAATCGTGGGAGGAGATGGGATTGAGGATGTGTCCTGGCCACAGATAGATTTCCCAGAGGACCAAATTTTGGACATAATCTTATCCTTAAAACCAGGCAAGGCCCTAGGTCCCGACTATGTTACTCCTGGGATGCTTCAGGCGGCCCCCCAGTGGTGTGGGCTTCGATGTTGTGTAGGTTGTTTAACAACATTAGTATTTATATGAAGATTCCATCTTCTTGGTCCCAGAGTTGGATCATCCCAGTCTTTAAAAAGGGGGATGCAATGGATCCAGCAAGTTACCGACCTATAAGCTTGTTGTCGGTGGTGGGCAAGGTTTTTGCAAAATGCTTACTAAAACAACTTGAGCAGTGGGTAGAATCAATTGTCCCGCAAGAGCAGTTTGGCTTTGGGAGAGGCAAATCAACACTAGATTGTTGCTTTATATTACAACACATCATCCATAAGTATTATAGGATCAGGAAGGGCAAAATATTTCTAGCCTTCATAGACCTGACCAAGGCCTTCGATTCTATCCCGCGGGCTCGTCTTTGGGGGAAGCTCTTGGCGCTTGGGGTTAACAGCAACCTTTTGGCCCTCATAATTCAGTTATATGATAACAACAAGGCCAAAGTTAAAACGGGCCCTAACAACCATCTCAGCAGGGACATTGCTGTTCAAAGGGGGGGTCAGACAGGGATGCGTCTTGGCGCCATTACTGTTCAATATTTATCTTGCGGACCTTGTGAGTTGTTTAGAGACGGAAGATAACCATCCCCCCAGTATTGGTGCCCGAAAGCTGTACTTTTTGCAGTTTGCAGATGACCTGGTCTTAATCTCTCAGACAGCGAAGGGATTAAAGCGACTGCTCCAGGGTCTGGACAGATATTGTGCCCTAAATAAATTGACACCAAACCCGGGAAAATCCAAGGTTATGATTATGGGTTCACACAAACCACAGGAGAAGTGGAAGATTGCTAGCAAACCCATGGAGGTGGTGAAACTGTACCTGTATCTTGGGGTGATCTTTACCAACAGGGGCACGTGGTCCAGACACGTTTTGAGCAGAGCAGCCCAATTTGCAGGGGCCATAGGGAGAGCAGCAAGGATCACACAGGGGGTGCCAGTTTCAATCTTTCTTAAGGCTTATCGAGCAAAAGTTCCATCAGCGGCAATGTTCGGCCTCGAGATTATTCTTTACCCTATAATTCATCCACTGGAAAAGGTGCAAGATGCGTTTCTTCGCAGGATCTTGCAGGTTGGGAAAGATGTTCCAGGCCCTGTGTTAAGAGCAGAAACAGGAATGCCCTCTATGGAAACATATGCAAAATCTACCTTGCTGCGATACTGGTTAAGGTTGATCTCTCTTCAAGAAAAGTCCCTTCCGGGGCAGTGTCTCCAAGAGGAACTGAAATTTGATGGTAATGGAGGATACCCATGGCTTAGATATTTGGCATATCTTTTACAGAGACGGGGCTTCTCCTTTGCTTATTTTGTGGGGAAATTCTTGGTCGAGATCAAGAAGGAAATTCAAGCTAGATTGGAGGCTATAGAGAGACAAGAGGACTTAGCAAAGGTTGGAAGTTGGAAGGTTGCACCGTGGCTTAAGCTAACAAAGACAGTATGGGGGATAGAACCTTAGACATCCTCCAAAATAAACTTCGGAGATGTTATACACTTCTCCGATTTCAAATGGTCAAAACTGTGGTTGTGGAGGGGAGGTATAGGAGGATCCCCTGTGTGAAACAAATCTGTACATGCTCCCAAGGAGGGGTGGAGACTGTCGAACATTTTTTGTTTTCTTGTCCCTATTTTACAGCCCTGAGAGCGGTTTGGCTCCAAGCGTTTAAGCTCGACACTATGTGTGTAGGATCGGGCTGGGGGTACAAGAGATTGCTCTCCCATGAGACTGACCGGGGAGGGGGAATTTGGGGCAACACTCACACTAAGGCAGTCGCGACCACGGTCTATTCCCAGGGTAAGGGGCACGCGCCCTACGGGAAAAATGCCCGTCAGGATAGTGTGTGGGTCATAACCTCTAATTAAAGAGAACAGACCCCTATCATCATGGGGCTGAGTGAAACTGGGAAGCCGAGGTGCACCCTGGCACTCCTGCACACACACAATCCAGGCGTCGAGGCGGGGAAGGGACACGGTGAGGTCTTGTGCCAGGGGAGTGGGGATGAGGAACCCCAGCAGGGTAGGGGGGAAAGAGGGCATTCACACTGAGGGGGAGGAAGCAACCCCGGGAAGGGGGGAGAGCACCCAGGGAACACACACTTAACTTGCACCACAGTCTCGCACTTGCAGTCGTCGGGTATTCAGGGGAGGGAAGTCCACGCACACCAAATCCAAAAATGCAAGGTCCACTTCTTCAGCAACGCACACAAGCAACAACAATGGGGGCCGGTCTCTCAAGAATCACCAGCGCCGCTGTCTTGGCGGCGCTGGTTAATATGCTGCAAGCCCTGCCCCTGTGCGTGCTCGCAGATGTTCCGAGCGTCGCAACAGGGGCAGGGGAATCCCCCGAACGCGCGCCGGCGTCAGGGGCGTGGCCAATGGCCGCAGCTCAGTCTCCTCAGTCGGCGGGGCCTCCAAGGCTTCCTGCCTCTGCGGCCCCAACGGGGGCAGGGGCCATTCGTCCTGAGGCTTAGTCTGGGCCCGCCGAGGGGTTTTCCCTTGCGAGCGCGGCAGCCTACGCGCCAGGGTCCTTACAGAGACCAAGGAGGATATCTTGGCACTTGCATTTTACATTTGGCTGGCCTCCCAGAAAAGGGCGAAGGTGGTAAAGGAGGGATGACAGGAGCTAGTAATCCAACTGAAGGGGCAGAAGTACTAGAAGATCTAAGCGGAAGGAACCACATTTATATATATATATATTAGGGCTTGTTTTCCTTCAGGGGTAAAGTTTTGCTGCAGTAATCCCCCGCTGAAGAGCAAGGCATTAGGGCCATTTTTTTGCTCATGAATGCTACGCTGATAAAAGTTTGTTTCCCTAGAAATAAGGCTATAGTGGCTTTAAAATGAGATACGGTAAACTAGCCGTTGGTTTTATGGATTACAAGGTAAAATGGTTAGTAGGCAGATACTGGTATATATGGCTATGTGTCCAGTATTGAGCCTATTATCTCAACTTTCAGTGTTACGGCTGAGTAGAATACTAGTAACCAAAATTGGGGAATCATTAAATTAGAGTTGCTGTTACAGGATATGTCAACTGTACTATAACACCAGCTGGTTTCTCTCCCAGTTCATGTATTTGTGATATGCTGTTTTATTATCTTGTTTTTTTGTATGTTTGGGGCCATGACGAAAGCCAGTGCCGTATTAAACATTATTATTATTATTATTATTATTATAACACCTCAATCCAGAAATACACATCTTACCATTACCACAAAACTATAAACTACATACTGTAATTTTAACTTTGCTCCTAACTGTAATGGGTTGTGTTCTAGGGACGGGTTTAAGGTTTTAGCGTGCAATGTATATGGTAGCTACAATAATTGTAAGTTTTGTATGTCTTCACCCACAAGATGATTATGGACTTGAGTGGCTTAACTTTTCATTTCCTTTTTTAATTTGTGTCCAGGTATGTTGTCTACATTGATTCCATGTATTTCACAGAATCATTTACTGTGCACTTACAGATTGCATGGTGCTGGTGGTCTGCCAGCACAGAATCCAGCGTGCTGCCAAGCCTCCCTGTTCTAAACACACACACACACACACAGCATTTTGAAATCTACTTAGCAACATTTAACCTCTCATTTAAGGGAGTGGAATAGGAATTGGATATAGTAGTTGTGAATTCATGTTTTTTCCCTCTGTGGCTACCATTGTCTACCTGAGCCCCTTGAGCTCAGAACTGGCAAGGGTCTACAGGTGGAAGAGGCTACCCCCCACCGAATGTTATAGCCATGTTCCTTCCAGAGCCAGTGCAAAAATATGCTTCAGCCAGAGTGGGTCCATGCCAGACGGAAGTTTTTGGCATAAGGAGAACGCTAAGGTGTATGTTTAAGAGCTGGTACATTCAGTTCAATCCATTGTGTGCAACTCATTCACTAGCTCTCAAAGCACAGTAATTTTGTAAAAAAAAAATAAAACCAGTTCAAATCATGAAGGTGAAAGGCTCTATTTTTTTTAACAGTGTGCCATCTGGCATCTCCATGTTCTAAATAATATCTCTCTACTGACAGTCGGCACTTTCAGATTTGAAATGAAAGAGTAACCATTTGGTTGGTCCATCTCAGACATTCCTTAGCACTAAAGCTAGTTTCAAATTCCTTTGCTCGATTAGATGTCATTGGAAATTCATGATAAAACATCTCACTTGCTGGGCTTAGGTAGACTCATGATTTATGCAGTTTAACAGAATTACATTAGAAAAGGAACCCAATTAATTTTCTACTAATGGTTTTATATATTATGAAAATTATCTTTGGTTGATGAACTATTTGCAACTTCAACAATGTAGTGGGAATTGCTGTCTAATATTTATATAGCACCAGCAAAGTGCCTGGGGCTGAACAGTTTTGATTAGAGACCTGAGGGGCTTAGGACTGATAAGGAGAGACAGGGATACATTCTGGAATTTGAGAAGCTGCTGACGTGGAGGGCTGTCAGTGTCAAAGGCAGCAAAGAGGTAAGGCAGAATGAGGATGAAATGGAGACTATTAGACCTGGGAACGAATTACTGAATAGAACACGAGGACTGAGGACGTAGGAGACGTGTTCCATAACTATTGATCTACTATGTAACTTTACCCCAGTCACTTTTTCCACTTTGGCTGTTGCCTTTTTCAAATTTAAGTTTCTTGGAATACAAGCGTTCTCATGTGTTTGTGTAGTAGTTAGCACAATAGGTTGTCAACATGTATTGAGGGCCTTTAAGAACTATTCTAATATAATATTAATTATAATATTGAACTGTGTTTAATGTGCAATTTCAGGTGCCCCAAAACAGTGGAAAATTTCTGTGTACACAGCAGGAATGGTTACTACAATGGACACATATTTCACCGTATTATCAAGGTAACTTGCAATACTTGTTTTGTTCTGTTAGTATGCAAAACACACATATAGCATAAAGCCTTTATACCAATTATGTCCAAATTAATATTTGTATTGCCTTCTCTTTTAGCATTTAAAAAAAACTATAATGAATTATTTTAGAACATATGAGGGAGGGGGCTTTTTTGGTGGCTGGAGTAATGAGGATTAAATCCTAAAATGGAACCACTCAGGAAACAAAATCGGAGCATTTTTTCCTTCGTTCAAAACATTTGGCCTGCATTGTTCTTCCTGCAAATACTGTAGATAATACCAGTGTGTCCATGGAAATTCCTGGGTTACACATTCCCTAAACAGGACTACCTGCCAAGCTCCTTTTCTCTGTTTTTCTTGGTATTCCTTATATGTGGAGCAAGCAGAAGGCCCAGAAATGTTGTGACTGAGAGGGCATCCTCTCAGGCACAAGAGACGTTGCTATAATTGCTCTTGCTCCATATTTACTCTGGCAGAAAAAAGGACTTGGAGCTTGGACAGGTTGGTGGGGCTTCTACATCTGCTTCTGCACCCCATCAGAAATCTCTGTACTGGTAGGTAAGCACTTCTGTACCAGGTTGGGTTCCTTGGCCATGGGAGTTCAGAGTTCCCCATGTCTTTAATCGTCCATCTAGGCATTTATCCTGATGCTTTTTTTTACCCACGTGAACTGAGGAATGTGTGCCTCAGGCTTATATTGCATAAGGGATAATGGCCCTAGCACAGCAGTTTTTCAGGCAAGGAGGGGTGTCCATCTCAAAATAAGTTTCTTGTGTGTAGTGATCTACCACTCGGGGTTTTACACAGGGTCCCCCCATCGGTCACTCTTCCCTAGGTCAGGGGAAATCTTTTTTCACAAACTACTAATCTGTCTGACTGCCCACATCAAAGAGAGTCCTGCACATTTGACCAGTACTCGTACACTGGACAAATAAGGATCGCACTGTCGAACTATGTTAAAGCTGTTCTCCTGCACTTACTCTCCAATTGGATACTGTATTGGGTGACAAGTGTTTAAGGCCCTTTCCATCTTGGAAGAAAAGTTGCCTGTCTCCCACATGGAAGCAAAAAGCTATTCAAAAGACAATTGTTTTTCCAATTAAAAAATAAATAAATCTAACACGAACTCTTCCTTGCTAGGCTTGATGTCAGCTTGAAACACAAAGCTGAATTGTGCGGGTTAGTCAAGTTGGTTTTTTCTAAGATTTTTAAAGCCTGCATATCTTCATAGCACAGGTGCACAACCCTTATCTGCTTGTGTTGCATTAGCAGCACATACATTTTTAGATCTCACTCTGAGCTGGACATTACAGGGTATTTTTGTGTGTTTATACAAGAGAAAAACGTACAGTAACTATCCCCTCTTGAAGTGAACTGCTGAGTGCTTCAAGTAGCCACACTAACATTTGGATATCCTATGGAAAAGGTGTCTCCATTAAAAGAATTGTCCAGCTGTGTGTTCCACAACAAATGGTAGTGTGCTTAATTCCCACCTTCTAGGGCTTCATGATTCAGACTGGTGATCCAACTGGTACAGGAATGGGAGGTGAAAGCATCTGGGGAGGAGAATTTGAAGATGAATTCCACTCAACCTTACGACACGACAGGCCCTACACGCTGAGTATGGCTAATGCAGGATCAAATACCAATGGCTCCCAGTTCTTCATAACAGTGGTGCCAACAGTAAGTAACGTCTTCAACACTTTAACCCATGATATTAGGCTATTACGTAATGGCAGCTCTATAGTGGAAGAGAGGATGGAGTGGTCTATTAGACTCCCTTCTGTAGCTACTTTTGAGTAACATGTCAGTACTAATCAATTGATTTCATGCAGCTTAGTTCAAGCTTTGCTGAAAGAAATGGCCCTTCATGAATTAATGTAGCTTGTGATTATGAATTTAGGACGGTTATAAATTAAACTATATGCTGCGAGCCCCTCCCCCCAATGCAGTACTGATTGAGCGCACTAACATTTGAATTTTTTAAAAGGCCTTTTGCTTCAGAGTAAAAGGCACATTCTAAATTTTAATTACATGGTGATGAAATCTTGGTTGGTTTGTCCTTGTAAAAGATGGGCCTTTTCAAACACGTTTTAGTTGTATTTTAAAAACATCCATCACGTAGTTAAATTTTTCCTATGCTACACGGAGCCTCATTGTGGACATATTGTGCTCTATGGAAACCGTGCATGTGTGCACACGATCCGCAGGGCATGGGGTCACGGCCAGTGAGCCATCCTACTGTGGCTGGGGGAAGGTGCTGAGATCTCACTCCGTTAACTTTTCTTGTGGCTCTTTTCAAAATGCTACAAGCTGTGATTATCTACTTTTACATGAACCAGTACTTTAAAAACTGGACTTTAATACCATATTTTAAAAGGGAAAACAGTTTTGAAGAATTTCAAAACTGATACTGTAGTAATAAGGGTAGTGTATGCAGCAAACTTAGATAATCAAGGAAATTTTAACATAAGCCACTTGACTCCTTACAAAAAAGTATACTTTACTACCTTGAAGGCAGAGTAAATAAGGAGATGCTATTTGCTCAAATTTCAAATGTGAAAGTGTTGGGCTTTTGGATATAGATGTTTGGGCTGGCATTTATACAAATATGATTTCCTTTTTGAAAATTTATGAAATAATATGACAAACTGTTGCCCTACATTTACATAGCCAGCTTAGTTGATTTGAAAGTAGACAAACTACAATATAAAGATTAGCATTTAATAATCTTAAATATGCAGATGCCTTGGTGGTCACTTGTTCCTGCTTTAGCAGTTAGTCTACACAATACTTTAAATTTAAACCTTGCTCCTCTTCTCTTCCCTCCAACCTCGCACAGCCATGGCTGGACAACAAGCACACAGTGTTTGGACGAGTAACTAAAGGAATGGAAGTTGTTCAGAGAATCTCAAATGTGAAAGTCAATCCGAAGACGGACAAGCCATATGAAGACGTCAGTATCATTAATATCACTGTGAAATAAGCTAGAATTAAAGAATCCTTAAATGTTTTAGGACCAAAAGCAAGCAAAGTTAAAGGATAAGCCTTATGCTCTTTGGAAAGCTGCAAGACTGAACAAAACACCATCCCTTTTTTAATTCCATCTGAACTGTATTTTTTAAATAATGTTTTAAAACTGATCAAGTCCGTTACAAATTTAGAGGTTTCTGTATGTCGTGCATCTCTCCCATGTAAGGGTATGTATATGAACACATTGCAGAGCCAATGAAAAAACAACAGTCTTTTCAGTACAGCCAATTATGCAATGCACATGTGGCCCTCCAAAAAGTCTGTTCTCTTCAGCTGGAATATCTATCCATAGTTGATGTCTATGCCTCTATCTTCAGCTCAACTAATGGTATTTTTTTAAAAAAAAAAAAGTTCTGGATTACATGAGTTCCTTACATTAGTTGTACATGGAGTTTAAAATGTTTTTCCTTCAAAAAAATTATTTTGCTAATTATTTTGAGCAACTGAACTCCACTCTGCATGCTGGCTAACTCCTTTCTTAGGCTGTTTCAATAATTACAGGGAGTTGGAGTAAGTCGTGTAGGATACTGCATTACTGGCTATATTTCTAAAGGAAAAATTCAACCACAGACATCTTCAGAAAAGCTTGATTTTTTAAAAATAGTGGCAAGTTAGGTGATAGCTATTTAAATAATGGCTTTTATATGTAATGCAAGAATGAAATTGGAAGACCATTTAATTAGCTGAAAACT
Organism: Sphenodon punctatus; assembly: GCA_003113815.1. NCBI lineage: Eukaryota > Metazoa > Chordata > Lepidosauria > Sphenodontia > Sphenodontidae > Sphenodon > Sphenodon punctatus. The sequence goes on from QEPC01005272.1 coordinate 1,984,483, forward strand.
CCACTTGAGTCATTGAACCATTACAAAAATCTAGAAAAAAATAGGGCCAGATTATGGGGTATAGAAGAAAGCAGAAGTCAAAAGCCCTCTTCACACGGGCATGGGTGGGCAACGCGTGGGGGATGCGTTCCCGCAGACCCCCCACCACCATCTCCACGAACGGGGCATTGGTGCCTGTTGCTCCATGCATGGGTGATGGGTTTAGGTGTGAGACACCCCCCCCCCCACTGCTCCCACAGGCGCCCACACCCACCACACCTGCTTGCACATGTGTGTGTGGGTCCATGTGAAAATGGCCAGAGTGCAGGTTGCAAACACAGGTGGCTTAACTTGAATTTTCCATGTCCATGATCCTGTTTTTTTCTAGCTTAAAGCAGTACAAGAGCTACTCTAATTTGCCTCACCTGCCTGAGCAATGGGACACTAATGCAGTCATGCTATTCATATTCCTTTCCCTTACATAGCTGATGGCAGTAGCATGAGCCTAATAGATGTCCAGTGCCATCAGACCATGCTCCAGCAAGAAGGGGCTGGCGATTTCGCTCTACACCAGGGGATATGCTCCTTGGTGACTTAAAGTGAGATCTTCTGGCTTTTGTAAATGGAAAACATATGTTGTTTTAGTCCTTCCTGACAGTATATTAAGCCTCTATTTTCATTGGCCTATACCTGTTCCTATGGGTTGTGTGTGTGTATATACTGCTGGCTTTCATCTTAGTAGCAGAATTGTTAAAGGAAGTGAAATACTGAAGTTTTAGCCAGATTTTCAGATACATAGATAAACTATTAGGATTCAAAGGCAGGGTGCATTTATATTCAAGGTAGGCAAGATAACCACCAAAACCAGTTCTTTCCCTCCTTCCTCGTTTAAAAAGCATTGGGCATAAGATCTACTCTAGTTTAGATTAAGATTTAAAAACAAAACCAGTGGAGTATCACAACAGCAAGAGGATGAGTGATGGGCAAAGCTAAATTCTGCAGCCTTTTATTAGCTTAGAATTAGTTGTAAGAAAAATAAATAAACTGAGCTGCCCATCTTCAGTACTGAAATTTTTACTGTACCTTTTATTTTCAGTGTGTCACAGGTTCTCATCAAACCACTGGGCTGTAGAAGTTGTCAGAGTAGAAGGTGAAGGGAGCACATCAATCAATGCTATAGACCTTTGATCTAGACCTACTTCTATCACAAGTGTGCTCCCAACTCCTCTCCAACCCAGGGAGCTTCTACTAATCTTCAGAGTGAAGAGGTCTCTCATCCATGTTGTAGGAGAGCTCAATTCACTGTAAAGAGTAAAGGCCTGCCTTCCTGCTTCTGGGCTGGAGGTGTGTTGGGAACCCCCGATACCTCCACTGCATGGTAGGAGGCGTTGGTGGGTGGGGTCTCATGAAGTAGGGGCAGGAAGGTGAATCCCTCCATGGGGAGGATGCTGATGCCTTTCCTTTTTTCCTTTCTGCCAGGAGAGAGGTTGACCTACCCTCCCATCTAACTGTCATGCAAGAGGTGGGTTAACCTAACCTAGGGGTTGACCTAGTGTCTTAAAATCTGTCAGGCAGGGTAGGCCACTCAGAATCTCCGAGAGGGTGACAACACTTGTGTATGGGCCAGGGAGCCAAACGCTTAATAGTGGACTGAAGAAATTGTGGAGGAGCATCAGGGCGGGTGGTTGACTTGGTGTCCAGAAATCCTCTGGGGGGGGAAGGCTGTCCAGAATCTCGTGAGGCGAGTTCAAGAGTTGTAGAGGAGGACCTTGTAAACTCACTTTTGTCAGAGTAAAGAGGTGCCATTATGGCAGAATAAATAAATTTGTGCACTCAACACTTTCCCTCTCCCCAGCCCTGGCTGTGACCCCACCCTTTCCATCAGAAGCTGCGTGCTCGGGCAACTGTTTCCTGCACACACCCCGCTCTCTGGCAGCAACTTCACAGCAATTTGGTGCTGCAGCTGCTCCTGATGGAAAAACGTGTGTTTCACAGGACGCCTACCTCTGCCTCAGTGTGTGGTCACTGTCCCAGTCTCACAAGCCAGCTCCTAGCCTGGCTTTGCTGAATCTGCTAGCACCAAGGGCCCATCACTAGCGGCTGGCATGTCCATTTCATGTCAGTTGTAGCCCCGGCTGCTCTGCACAACTCTAGCGTGTGCCTGGACTCCCTGCAAGTGCCTCTCAGTTCTGTGGCTGGTCACAGTTCCTGGGCTGTGACCCCACCCCACCTTTTCCTCAGAAGCAGTGCTCAATCAGCTGCGAAGCTGCTACAAAAGGAGAAAGCGGCGGTGGGTGGGTGCAGGAATGACTTTCTCCTCTTGCAGCTGCTTCACAGTAGATTGTTCTTTAGCAGCTTTGCTCTGGTGCTGGTGGACATGGATGTGGATGTGTGTTACCATGCATGAGTACAGTAGGTGTGTGATGTTCTTGAACAACGCCATAGGGGTGTGTGTAGGCTAACATCTGGCAACACCTACTAGACAGGCAGATGAACACCCACCTGCTGAGTGCTAATGCGGGCTATTGTCTCATTTGAAAACACCGTCAGACTGGATCCTCTGCTCCACATCCCTTCCAGTGCTATTGTGGAATTAGGGACGTGCCTATCACCTCTCTGCCAACCAAAGCATCCAAGATAAACACAATTGCTGGCCTCCCTAGGCTACCATGGAGGGAGAGCTACCTTCAGCATGTTCCCCTCCTTTCTATTAAGAGGCAAGAGTACAGGAACACAAGCTGTCCTCGCAAGGAGAGGATCTCCACGACAGACATTGAAGCTTCAATTCGTCAAAGGATTCTGTCTAAGCCTTTGCATGTCACTAGGAGACAATGACAGCTGAAATTTTGATGAGGCTATGGAATACCAAACTCACTGAATAAAGATCTTTGACTTAAAGAGAATTTATTAGGCTGTAACCAAACACCTCTAAACACACAACCAATCTAACCCATTTCACAAGCCATGCTGAGTTTGGGAGAGGATCATTAGAAGTAGCAGCGCACCTAACCAGACCCACAATGTGGCATTCACAGAACAGAAAGACATATCAAAGCTCATGGGAAATGCAGTAAAAAACAAACAAATCCAAATCATGGTGACAAAATCAAATCGTTACCAGCACACAACAGTCTCTACCAACATTTGGCACTCACACAACAGAAAGGCATAGTCCACAGGAAATGCAGAGAAATCCCCATACATCATCATTACCACCACACGTTATACAAGTTGCAGAAGGCTTTCCACAGGCCAGAGTGAGGGAGGAAAGCCATGCAGAGTTTGAAAGAGAACCACCACTGGAAGCAGCAGCAGTGGCACTCGCAGAAAAGAAATGCACCAAAATGCATGGAAAATGCAGGAAAAACTCACAAAACATCCCAACCAATTTAAACATTCAAAATACAACAAAAATCAACTATTTGTAACTATGGCAAAGTTAAGAAAAATGAAGCCGAAATAGCCCGTCAACACGTTGGGTATTAAATTCCAACCCCATGATTTCTCCACAAAATTATTCTCCCAATCTGAGAATTTAATCCCAAACCAGGACTGCCCCCAAACAATTTTTAATCCGCTGTAAAAGGGGCAAAGCTATGAAAAATCAAGTAAAAAGGTCTTCCCCCACCCCCCAAGTCTCAGGCATATATAATCCCAAACCAGGATTCCCTCCAAAACCACAAAGAAAAAAGCCACCCCAAACTTTTTTTCCCCAGCAGCACCAACATCAAGAAAAGGACCCCCCGAGCCCCCACCCCTTGAAATTTTCTGGGGGGGGGGAGATAGCCCCTCCTGGCTTATACATAGGGCGAGGTGGTCTGTGGGGGTCCATGTCTTTGCCTCTCTACCCCGCAGCATGTGTGTGCTCGGACCCAGGAAATTCCAGCTGGCAGCTGAAGGGGGATGCAGCTGGTGCCACCGCCGCAATCAAGGGGGCGGGGACAGCTGATCTCCGAGCCGCCCCTACAAGGGCCGGGGTTGAGGGAGACTCTGCAGACAGCAAAACCATCGAGCGGCCCAGAGTTAGCCCTGAGACAATCAGTGTGGCAGAGGAGGGAGGCGTAAGGCTGGCGCCGACACCAGTGAGAGCGGAGTCGGGGAAGACTTGTTTGGCAGGGGGCGAGCTGTGAGCCGGAAGATGGAGTATGGACAACCCCTCCCCCTTGAATTTTTCTATGGGGGGAGATGGCAGCAGGGGCCCCCTGTGGAGAAGGCACTGATGGACGGAAGTGAACAGCCCCATCTGCCTTATACATTGGACGAGGTGGTCTGTGGGGGTTCATGTCTTTGCCCCTCACACCTCTCTACACCGCAGCGTGAGTGTGCTCGGACCCAGGAAATCCCAGCTGGTGGCCGGAGGGGGATGCAGCTGGTGCCGCCACCGCAATCATCAAGGGGGTGGGGCTGGGACCAGTTGATCTCCAAGCCGTCCCTACAAGGGCTGGGGGCGACCGTCCGCCGTGCTGGGGCATGTGCCGAAGGGGCGTGTCCTTTGGTGGAGCCGTTTGGTGAGGCCCGACGGGGACCAGAGGAAGGACATTATAAGTATTTGGTGGGAGGGGGAGTTGAAGCAGAGGGGAATGTGAAATGCTGGAGAGAGTAGGAGGAGTGGTGGGGGTCTGTCTTGATGTTATTGGGAGGATATGAGAAGTAATGAGGGAGTCACCATATGACTATGTATTGAGGGGGAGTGATATGGCTTGCTTTATTGTTATATGAATTTTTCTGTTAGATGGATATTACAGATCATTTTTGTATTTAGAGATTGTAGGATGGGGACCTCATCCTCCGGTGAGAGCAGCGGGAGGGGTGAGTGGAGCCCCCCCAGTGGCAGCAGGGTGTGAAATGGGAGTGGAGATGGAAGGAATTCAGAATGTTGTTATGGGGTAGTGATAGGGGGAGGGTATATATGATAGTATGGATCTTATGACATTATACTGGGTCCCCCTGTGTGGGATTAAACCCAGTTGTTGTGATTTGCTGTGTGGTATTATAAAGGAGTATTGCAGAGGGGTGGGTTGTTTTGTTTTTGTTGCTACTGGGTCCCCTGTGTAGGATTTAACCCAGCTGTTGTGCTTTATTATGTTATGTTTTTCATTTTTGTTGTGAACCGCCTTATTTATTTGTATTTATTGGCCACCCCCTCATGCCTATGGCATCCTGGGGCGGCTCACAACAGATAAAACAATACAAAATACATAAAACGTCAGCAATATAAATAATTAAAACTACCCACCCCCATCCCAAGATTCCCACCCTCCCCTCCGAAGGCCTGGGCGAACAGCCAGGTCTTACAGGCTTGGCGAAAAGCCATCAGACCTGGGGCCAGGCAAGCTTCCTCTGGGAGCAAGTTCCAAAACCGCAGCCCAGCCACCGAGACCACCCTCTCCATTGTGGCCCCCCATTTAACACGGTATCGATATTTGTTATCGGTATCAGTATCGATAGTTATTGATATTGGTACCATTTCAAATGATTTTATTTTTGGTATTGGTATTATTGATTCCCATGCGCAACTAATATCTATCTAAACCTAAGGGACATGGGAAGGGAAAAGGAAAACAATCTATTATCTAATCAATTATCTATATAACTATTCTAATCTATGTCTATAATCTATATCTAATCTATACTACATTTTATGTGTGTATATAATGTACAGGGGGGAGAAGATAAAATGTAGGGTATGGTGGTATTGGTGGTAATAGGAGGGCTATGGAAGATTTTGTGTGTGCAAGCACCAAAGTTCTGTAAATGCAACCTGACAAGCCAAGCTCTTACAGAACGGAGAGAAAAAACCTGGCCCTCCCATTATAAAGGGTTGAAGTGCCCTCCCCCAGAGCCTCCCCGATTGGTTGTAGGAGGCAGCAGGCATTGAGCAATCACAGAATGCCATGAGACTGCTGGAGCCTGCTCATAGGCCAACGATACATCCATCAGATACTGCTAAGCTGCTCGCCCCCTCCCAACACAGGCACACTTCAAGAGTGCAACCCTGTTAAGACTCCCGAGATGTCTGCTCCCTCCTCTCCTCATTTTCCCTCCAAAACCCAACTGCCACAGCACTAACAACAACGATAACGCTGTCATTTTTGTTTCTTGTTATAGTTACCATTTTTGTTATCAGTATTCTTGGTTGTTTTCATTATTGCAATGAAAACAACAATTTTCATTATCGTTATTGTAACAACAAAAACATGCACACCCCTAGTATTGTCCACAATCCCTCCCAGATCCTCTTCTTGAGTGGTAACTCATAACTTAGTACCAAGCATTGCATACTCATAGTTTGGGTTATTTACCCCTATGTGCATCACTTTGCAATTGTCCACATTAAATCTCATCTGGCATTTAGATGCCCAGGCACCCAGCCTCGTAAGATCCTGTTGCAGTCCTTCACAGTCTGCTCGTGTTTTAACTACCTTGAATAACTTGGTGTCGGCTGCAGATTCGATCACCTCACTCTTAACGCCCCTTTCCGGATCATTAATGAATACATTAAACAGCACCGGTCCCGATCCCTGGGGCACCCCACTTTGTCCATCTCTCCAGTGTGAAAACTGACCATTCAGTCCTACTCTTTGCTTCCTATCCTTTAAACAGTTACCGATCCATAGTAAGAAACTACCTCATATCCCATGACTTTATAATTTTCTCAAGAGATTTTCATGTGGGACCTTACAAATGCTTTCTGGAAATCCCAGTACACTGTATCTACTGGGTCTCCTTTGTCCACATGCTTATTTATGCCCTCAATGGATTCCAACAGATTAGTGAGGCATGACTTACCTTTGCTAAATCCATGTTGAGTCTTCCCCATTAAGCCATGTTTATCAACATGCCCAACAATTCTATTCTTAATGATAATTCCCACCATTTTGCCCAGCACAGACATCAAAGTCATAGCTTCTTCCCAGAGCTCAGGCTCGGACTATGCTGAGCACCTGAACTTTATACAATCACAGCCCTTCCATAAGGTAGGCTGCTATATAATCCAAGAGGGAAAGGGTTCCCTTTCCCATCCAATCCTAATCTAGGTCCCACCTTAAACTGACTGCCAATAAGTAGGGGTTCCCTGCCACCCCGTAGTCCAATTTAAGGCCTGACTGCCCTGCTCACCTGCTGTGCTGAGCAGCCTGACTGAGTGAGCACTGCCCAGTGTGCCCACTAAATTGCTTCTGGCTAATTAATTCCAAGATGGAGAGGCAAGGTTCCTGCCTGGGCATTCCCTTTTCTCCTTGACCACCCCCTTCCTCTCAACAGGCCACAGGCCCGAAGCAGCCCTAATCCAAGGGGAGACATAGTCAAGTGAGAGTAGACTGTGACCCTAAAATCCTTCCTACCCTGACAGCACAGCCCCCATCTCCATATAATGCCCCCCAGCCCCTTAATAATGCCCCTGCACTGTTCCCACCCCAGATAATGCCCCACCCCCACCAGCACAGCCCTCACCCCCATATACTCCTCAGCCATAATGCCCTTGCACTGCTTCCACCCCAGGTAGTCCCCGACAGCACTAGCATAGCCCCAATCCCCATATAATGCCCCATAGCCCCTCAATAATGCCCGCACATCAACAGCATATCCCCCATCCTGTGTCCTTCAATAATGCCCTTTCACTGCTCCCACCCCTATATACTGCCCCCCACAGCCCCTATCCCCTCAATAATGCCCATGCACTGATTGCTCCCACCCCCGATAATCCCCCACCACAAGACACGAGTCAGTAAGCGCTTGGCGCTGGAGGCACCTGCCTCGCTTCTCCTTTGCCAAGGGTTTGCCGGCAAACGCGCAGCTGCGCACGCAGTTATTTGGCTGAGTCACGTGTGACTCCGAGGGTAGTAGGCTGTAGCAGACTAGCGCCACCGGCAGAGGAAAACTTCCCATCCAAATGCCTGTCCTGAGTCACCGCAGCCACACAGTGCAGGGAGCAAGCGGAGGGGAGCGCGGCAGCTCCTCACACGTGACCCACAGGCTTGCTTCGCCTCAACCAATTAGCTTCCCGTAATGTTCTTTCCTGGACTCCTGCGAGTCCTGCCGGACAGAGCGCACTGTGGGGGGGAATGAGCGGGACTGACAGCTGAGCGCGGCAGAGGGCGCTGGCGAGCACTCGGAGTGGGACTGGGATGGGAAGCAAAATAAGGAACAAAGTGTGTTACGCAAGCTTTTAGGGCTCAAAACGGGACCGTTCCGTATAATACGGAATGGGTGGCAAGCCTAGCCCCCAGAAGGAAGAAGAGTCAGGGAGGATATCTTTTTTTTTACCCTTACCCGATGCTGGGCAGTGAGGAAGGCACGTGCAGGCTGCTAGTTCGTGGCTCACTCGAGCCAGCCTCAGCAGCACTCAGTCCTAGCTATCCCCTCCCACTCTGTACCTGCCCACTCCCCTGAGTCTCCTCAACAGCCCAGAGAGCCTAGGTGGCACCCATATTACTGAGAATGTGCAAAAAGCTCCAATCTGCTGCTAGCAGTTGCACAGAACAGTGTGCTGCCAGAGTGAGTGAGGGGACATTTGGAGACCCATCTCCTTGCAGAGACCTCTATGCCCTAGAGGACCATCTGCTCCTGCGAAGAAATGCCTGTCTGGGGATTGAATCTCTCAATGCCCAGTTGGGGATCCATGTGTGTTGGCAAAAGCTCTCAGAATCCCCCCACTGGAGACTCAAAGGGTAAAGCCACATGAGCGAGGCCAGGCCCTATCCCTGGACTGCCACAGATAAGGTAAAGCAACCACCACACTTTGGGCCAGTGGGGAGAGCTGTGCAAACAAGCAGTCCTGCTGTGACTAGCACCAGTTCCTCCACACCATGGGATGGGCCAAAAAGCTGGGCACACTGAGCTGGATGCCTGGCTCCCTGCTGTGCTGCAGAACCAGGCTCTGCCACTAGAGAACTGATGGGTGCATAGAAAAGTGCATGCCTCTTCCCTCCCACCCACCCACCAGCTGATTGGGGGACGGGTTTTTGGAAGAGCAAAGACCCTCCACCCAGAGAGGTGGGAAGAGCACACAGGCTGCTCTGGGATCCCTCCCCCAATCAGTTGTTTGGCAGAGACCTGATCCTCATACCTCGCTGCAGGGCAGCATGGGACCGGCCACACAAGAAGCGGTACCTTATCCCGCTTTGGGCACTACTAACACACCGTACTTCTCCTGCTTTCTCCACTGCCATGTGCATGCCCTGGGATACGGTTGACAGCAAGCTTCCTCTGTTCTTTCCCCTCTCTTGTTCAATGTGTATGTGCAGTCTTTAGGGGAGGTCGTGAGAAGATTTGGTGTCATCAATATGCTGATGACACTCCAGGGCCCCACCCCACAGCCACAGGCCAAGGGTGCACGCCCGCCCCCAGCAGCCTTTGCAGCGCCCAGAAGCCCCCAGCAGCCTTTGCAGCGCTCATCCCCTCCAGGTGAGCAGGACCCCACCCCACAGCCACAGGCCAAAGGTGCACGCCCGAAGGGCGGCGACAAAAGGGCGCTGGCCGTTTTGTGGCCGTTGTGAGGACCCATGATGCCTCCCTGTACCTCCCTCACCTCCTCGCCCTCTATCACCGCCCTCCTTCTAGCCTTTCTCACGCACCCTCTCCTTCTCCCTCTTCCACCACCAGCGGCCTTTCTCCAGCCAACCTACCCCTTATTCTCACCCACGCCCATCCCCCCTCCCCACCCTCATCCCCCCTTACCCATTCCCCCTAGGCCCAAACCC
>QEPC01005272.1:1997037-2033821 GCA_003113815.1 Sphenodon punctatus
CTGTCCCCTCTCCTTGTCTCCCCCTCCTTGTCTTTTAGATTGTAAGCCACAGGCAGGGACCGCATCTGATTGTATGTTCTGTACAGCGCCAGGTTACTACTGGCGCTTTATAAATGTTTAATAATAATAATAACTTTGCCTCTTGTTTTCAGCTGACCCAGGTCCAGCAGTCTCATTGCTTACTCTGTGTCTGGTGGCTATGGGGGACTGGATGAGGGTGAGTGGTCTGAAGTTGAATCCTGACAAGACAAAGGTGATGCTGGTGGGGAGGGCTGGGGAGTTGGAGGGCCCCCATCATTGAGGAGGACCACTCTTCCTCGGTCCCTCAGGTTCGTAGTCTGGGGTTGCTCCTCGATTCACTACTCCACTTGGATGCTCAGGTGGAGACTATGGTGAAGAGCGTTTTCTGTCAGTTACATCTGTTACGGGGGCTTCGGCCACATATCTCAGACTTTGACCTCACCACCACCATCTATGCCTCAACATTGGACTACCGTAATGCACTCTCCATGGAGCTACCCTTGGTGACGGTTTAGAGACTGCAGCTTGTACAAAATTTAATTAATTTTAATTTTAAAATTCATTTTCACCCTGCCTCTCTCACCAAATGGTGACTTGGGGCAGCTTACAGATAATAAACACAATACAATAAAAATCCATAAATAGATAAAATACTACCCATCTCACCAAATCAAGGTCTGTATAGCAAATACACCCATCCCACCCTCCGCCCCTCACCAAACACCTGGTAGAAAAGTCAGGTCTTACGATACCGGCAGAAAAAAAGGAGATCCAGGCTGAGACGTAGCTCGACCTGGAGCCCATTCCACAGCGATGGGGCGGCCACCGAGAACGCCCTCCTGTGCGTCTAGACCCGCCAAAAATGCAGGACTTGCAGAAGGGCACCCCTGGATGACCGCAGGGGCCGCCCTGTGGCCCAGGGGGTGAGGCAGTCCCTCAGGTAAGCAGCACCCAGGCCACGTAGAATGTGGTAGCCCGCCTCCTTACAGGGATGGGTCGCTGTGAGGTTTGCTCACTGCACTAGTTGCATCTTCTGGGCCCAATTAAGGGTGTTTTTTTTTTTTCCTATAAAGCCCTACACCATCTGGGCCCCACCTACCTGCAGGACTGCCTTACCCCCCTGGGTCCTGAATTGGCCCCTGCAGTCGGCTGGGAGCGCCCTTCTCGATGTCCCTCAAGTTAATTGGGTCGCTATGTCAGAGAGGGCGTTCTCAGTGGCAGCATCTTGGCTGTGGAACTCCCGTCGGGGGTCTGCTTGTCCCCAAACCTTTCCTCCTTCCATCGCCACTGTAAGACTTGGCTGTTTCACCAGGCTTCTTGTAGGTGAGATGGTAATGGGAGAGATGGGTTGGGCAGGGGGGTTGTGTCATTCTTTGAGACTGCTTAGGTATTGTATTTTATATATTTTATGGTTTTTATGAATATTAGATTGTAAGCCACCCTGAGCTGGAGGGGGTGAGATATCAAATAATGGTATAAATAAATATAAACAAACAAAACATCTGGCAGCCTCTGGCCATACAATCTGCTGTATTGCGTAATGTTGCCCAAAGTAGGATAATGCTGCCCAAAGTGGGTCAATTTCTCATGTGATCTCACCCAAGGTCACAAGAGGTATTACAGCCCGTCAAACTCATTTATCTCACATCGGCACCAAGAGTGCTGTGAAGAAAGAAAACGGCACCTGAGCCAATCTAGCAAATAGGGGAAATATTCTCTCGGCCTCCAAAAAAGAGAATTAGTAAGCAGAATTTTAACCTGCTGGGTCTTACAAAACCCAGCTTTGTGACAGGGTCACAAAGGTACAATAAGGGGACATGGTTTAGAACCAACCCTGTCTTCCTGCTTCCGCAAAGTGACAATAAGGGACAGTGGTGAAGTGTCTACTTCCCTTGGTTTTCCCTTCCAGGCCCAAGAAACCCCTCCCCGTAAGGGAATGGAGGAAATAAGAGAATAATTTTAACATTCACTCTAAGTGGAGCTGCACTTAAGTTGTACATGCTCTAAACCTGACTGAACTTTTAGGCAGTTTTCTACTCTACGCTATGAAGTGGAATGTCAATCCTGTGACTGGCTTTAAACAAATTACATGTTCCTTCCTTCTTTTACAGTATTTACTCAAGCAAAGATACATCTCTTCACACTGCTAAGATTTTAAATATCAGCACCAACATTTCAGTACAATAAAACCTTCCTGGGGAAGCTATTCATTTATATTATTCATTACAAAACAATTTAGAAATTTCCAGCCATTGACAAGGAGCAAAAATTAACCAAAGAACAAAGGTAAATGATCACAATCAAAAGAAAATATTTTGAACCATATGGTTAAAGAATTATCTTTATTGGCAAAATCCTCAAGTTTTCAAAGCACTTTTGAAACTGCACCAGCACAATCACTTTTCCATCAACCAAAGACTATTCCTTTCTGAAATACTATATCCCCACTCAGCAGCACTCCAGAACAAGAACTCTTGGTGCAAAACTTCCTTTGGAAAGAACCATAATTAATTCAAGAAATAGTTAGGGGGGAAAAGTTTAATTACACATAGTTAAAAGCTAGAGAACACCAATATAATCAAGTATTACTACTCAAATACATAGTTAGTAAATTTTACTATTTTGAACTAAAAATCATGTTTAAAATACTTTTATTCAACCAATGAATGCTTACTCATTTTCATTTTCACAGTAAATCAAAATTTAGACCATCTGGTCTAAATGCTATATTTAATGTAGGGTTGTTTTTATTAATAATAATAATAATAATAATAATGTCATTAATAAGATTAATAATGTTACTAATACAAATAGTGAAGCAGATTTTTTTTTTTTAAATCTAGTGCAGCACCATTCACAACATGCATACATTAGTACATTAAAACAGAATTACAAAATTTGTGAAACAAGCTTTAAATTTAGTTGAAGCTGTTTTTATATATATATATATATATATATATATATATATATATATGATAGATAGTATTAACTTATAAGCTTCTAAGTGTACCTGATAACACTAAGAGGTCACAAAAGCAACACCTAATTTTCACAGTTACTGCATCAAATATTAAATAATTTCCATTTAAAAATAATACTTTTATGCAGGCACGCTACACTTGTAGCAGAGCTTTACTTTGTAATGAGAAGTAAAGAATGACCAAGTGAATGTTTTTCCAAAACACACACTTCACCACAATCTCCTACATAAACAAGGTTTGTGTTTTGAAATGTAAATATAGAAAGCTAAATCAGTAACAGCAGAATTTGAGATGTGAGCAATTGACACCACTGAAGAATACCAATTCAGATGGCAAGTTTAACATTTAACTTTCCACCTGATGGTCTTATATTTAACAATACTTTTAATAAGTAACAAAATAACGATAAAAAGGAAACTCAAGGTTGTGAAATTCTGGCTGCACTGAAATCAATGGCAAAGTTCCCATGGATTTCAGTAGGGCTGAGATTTCAAGCCAAAAGGTCTGGCTTTAAAATACAGTGAGTGGATATTCATTTTGGCCAGCAAAGTGTCTATTGGGCAAGAGACTGAAGGCTGGAAGGGGTGCATTCAGCCTCCATGCCAGGATATCAGGTGTTTGAGTGGGGAAAGCCTTCAGCTATAGCAGCCTAAGCTTGGTGTCACCATGTAATATCTTTCCTCAGCATTTCAATGTAGGTTTACAGAAGAGAGTCCAGAAGCACTTTCATAAACACAGGAAAGCTTTAAGAAAATTAACCTTTTTGACTATTTAAAACTCAAATGATTAACCTTGCTAAAATCAAAGATGCACTTCACATAATTTGTATTCATATTAAAAAACTGATTAAGCAAGTCATCATTAGAAGGGAGAGCTTCCACCACTATCTCTTCCAAGAAAAGTGCATTTATTTATAAGTAACTTGCTTTAACTGGATATGTAGTTACTAATATGGTATAGAACAGATAAATGACAGAGTTGTCAAGAGTCAACGATGAATTTTCTTTTTTTTATGGTGAAATTAAGGGCCTCCATCCAAATGAACCACCTCAACAGCAAGACATAATCTCCTCCCATAGGTAAGATGTCTCCTCCTGAAGTTATAAACCCGCCCACCCACCCCTGTAGTGTTGCAAGCATGTCAGTCTGTTCAGAATGGGTCCAGTGGCGCATATCTTCCATGCTCCTTTGGAGAGTGCTGCTGGAGATCCTGGCCTCACAAAGTGTAGATACGCCTGCATAGCATCCTTCCCTTGCAGAGGTCGTGCAGCTGTGACATTTCACACAGAATATACCCACACAAATACAGAGGGGGGTGGGTGGGTGGTTGAGTGTGGGTATAGCACAAGCAGAGATATCTAATTATAACTACTTCTAAATTTTAAGAGCTACAACCTACAGCCAAGATTCTGCAGGTTTGAGAATATTTGAAAACAAAGGTTGGTGACTGTTATATGTAGTATGTGAAGAACTGAGAGAATCCAGATCTAGAAAGTTTACATCCAATTTTACCATCCGATGTACTGCAACTTTTACAACTAGTTATTTCATATTTGAAGGTTAATAACTTATTCTGGAAACATGTTTAAGAATACACAGCTGGACTGATATTTCAAATCACTCTTTAGAAAGTTTAGCATCATCTGATAAAGGATAAAGCTTCATTTTTACAGACAGATTAGGTCTTCTAGTTTGCACATGTAACTTCCACCTACACCAACTATCCATTTCTGCACTATCCATTTAATGAAAAACCTTTAGCTATTGTTTACAGCAATGTTAAATATACAGGAACCAATCCCGAAACAAACAATTTAATGGCCAAGAGAAAAGAGAGCTTAGAAAACTGCAGGATCAGGCCTACTCTGTGACATAGTTCTGCTATTCTTTCATTTAATGATGTTTTATATCATGTATGTAACAGCTCAGCGCCAACACAAATTAAAACTGTATGCTGTTAGGAAGATTTGTAGTTCTTCCTAACATCGACAATAGGGGTTACTTACCAGTAACTCTGTTCTTAGAGAGAGTTCTGCGTATTCTCACTCTTGGGATCACTTCCTGCTCTGCAGACACCAGAGACCTTGATGTCAGCAGTTTCCAGCCAGAAAACCTAGAAAGAACTAGAACATGGTGAGGGCTCCGCCCCTCCATCCCCTTCCCGTCCTGTCAACAGCGCGGGCTCAAGATCGCACGAGAACGGGACTCTATAAATAGGGGAGGAGCCCTTGCCACCTCAGTTCCTTCCAACTCCATCCCAGGAGAAGATTTCGATAGGTACATCTGAGATTTAGGGGAAGGAGGGCCGGTTGTGAGAATACGTGGAGCTCTCTCGAAGAACAGAGTTACTGGTAAGTAACCCCTATTTCTTCTTCGAGGATCTCCGCGATTCTCACTCTTGGGAGAGTGAATAGCAGTTTGTAACACCTACCTCAAGGTGGTGGGAGTTGAGGAAGTTAGTCAAAAAGTGATTGTAGAGCTACTTTCCCCACTAAGGTATCCGACCTTGCTGCTAGGTCCAAAGAGTAGTGTTTAACGAACATGTGAAGAGAGGACCACTTAGCAGCTTTACATATGGCGATGATCGGGACACTTTGAAGGTTAGCTAGGGTAGTGGCTACTGTGCTAGTCGGGTGGGCTTGCAGATGCAAAGGTGGTGTCTTCCCAGCTTGATGATAGCATCTCTGGATACAGAGAAGGATCCACTTCGAAAGTCTCTGGGAAGTGACCTTCACTCTGACTCATTGTCCCCCATAAGAGATGAAGAGCGCATCGGAGGCTCTGATGTGTCTAGTTCTGTCGATGTGGAATGAGAGGGCCCTCTTTAAATCTAGAGTATGTAGAGCCTACTCCATATGGGATGAGTGTGGTCTTGGGAAGAAAACTGGTAAGGATATAGTCTGGTTAAGATGAAAGGGGGAGACAATTTTTGGGATAAAAGAAGGGTCAGTCTGGTGATCGACCTTGTTTTTGGAAAAAGGAATGTAGGGCGGGGAGGCTCTGAGTGCTGCCAATTCGCTAACTCATTGGGCTGAAGTTATGGCCACTAAGAAGGCGGTTTTTATGGACAGGTTCTCCGTAGAACAAGAAGCCATGGGTTCAAATGGTGGGCCCATTAATTTTGATATCACCAGATTAAGATCCCACTGTGGAGCTGGGTTGGTAATAGGGGGGGGAACGTGTTGAGGAGACCCTTCTAGAAAGTCCTCGTCAAAGGGTGGGAGAATAGGATCTCTGCACCAGCCCGTGTGAGGCGAGACGATAGAGCAGCCAAGTGTACCTTAATGGAGGAGAGGGAGAGTCCAGGTTCTTGGAGATGCAGTAAGTATTTGAATATATGATCCATTTTAAGAGAGGTTAAGGGTGTGTTTAAGGAAGTACACCATCGAGAGAAGTGAGTCCACTTGGCTGTGTAGCACACCCTGGTTGAAGGGCGCTGAGAATTTAATAGGATAGTCACAACCTCTGGGGATAAGTCTTCCGCCCTGAAAGGATCAACCAGGCACAAAGATGGAGCATTTTCAGGTCGTGGTGAAAAATGGTGCCCTGGTGGCGGGATAAGAGGTCTGGTCTGAGGGGAAGTTCTGTTGCCAATTCTTTGAGTGTCTGGAACCACGTTTGCCTTGGCCAAAGAGGGGCTATGAGAATGATATGGGATCGATCGGACCGGACCGGATCTTGTGGAGCACCTTGTGCAGCAAGGGCGTTGGGGGAAAGGCATAGAGGAATTCCCCACTCCAAGAGATCATGAAGGCATCCGACATTGAGCCTAGCACTAGACCCGCCCGGCTGCAGAAATTGGGCATCTTTGCGTTTTCTGCAGTGGCAAACAGTTCTATGGAAGGAGTACCCCAGATTTTGAAGATGTCATCCAGAACGCTGTAATTTAGGGACCACTCGTGGTGATCAGATAGCTGGCAGCTGAGGTGATCTGCAATGGAATTCTCCTGGCCCACCAGGTGTATCGCCTGAAGGTGAATGTCATGTTTGATACTCCAAATCCAAATTGCCTCTGCTTTGAGCGAGAGGCGCGTAGATCTTGCCCTTTCCTGTTTGTTGAGGTATCATGTGGCTGCAGTGTTGTCTGTGATAACCAAGATTTTCCTTCCCCTTATAATGTGCTATGAGGGCTCTGAGCGCCCAACATATGGCTCTTAGTTCCAGCACGTTTATGTGGAGCCGCCTTTCCTCTGGGGACCAGAGGCCATGAACTCTGAGGTGTGCCATGTGTGCCCCCCAGCCTGCGAGAGAAGCATCTGTTGTGATGGAGGTGTCTATGTGTGGAAGTTTGAAGGGGATACCCTGGAACACATGAGACTGGTCTGTCCACCAACGAAGGCTCTGTAGGAGCTCGTTTGGCATAGTTACCTTCCTGTTGAGGGAGTGAAGGGCCGGGTAATATACTTGCTTGAGCCATTGCTGTAGAGGCCTCATGTAAAGCCTCGCATGGGGAGTTACTGCTGTGGTGGATGCTAGAAAACCGTGGAGGCAGAGGAAGAAGCGTATTGTCCTGGTGCCGTGGGAGTGTAGGCTCTCTATGATGTGTTTGAGGTTGTCGAATCTGTCCTGAGGGAGATAAGCTCTGGACTGGTTCATGTCCAGAAAAGCTCCTATGAATTGCAGGCATCTTGTGGGGGTGAGATGTGATTTCTGTAGATTTACAAGCAATCCCAGGTTCTGTAGAAGTGACAGGGTTAAATGAATGCGTCTCAGTAGATTGGATCTGGAGGCGGCAACTAGGAGCTAATCATCTAGATAAGGGTATACTTTGATGTTCATTTTTCTCAGATGGGCGGCAACGACAGCTACGCACTTCGTGAAGACACTCGGAGCGGTGGAGAGTCCGAAAGGGAGGACCATATACTGGAAGTGTTGGTCTCCTACAACGAAGTGTAAGTAACGTCTGTGAGAGGGTGTGATAGAAATGTGGAAGTAAGCATCCTTGAGAGCAAGGGAGGATAACTAATCTCCTTGTTGTAAGCTCAGAAAAATAATAGGGAGGGAAGTCATACGGAATATGTATCTTTTTATGTATTAGTTGAGAAGTCTAAGATCCAGGATGGGTCTGAACCCTTCATCCTTTTTGGGGACTACAAAATAACTGGAATAGAATCCGGTATTTTGCTCTGAAAGAGGAAATTTTTCTATGGCTCCTTTTAAGAGGAGCTTATCAACTTCCAGAAGTATTTGAGTTTTGTAGGGGGAGCCCCGGTGGGGCAGGGTAGGGGAATTGGGGGGAGCGTATGGAATTGGATGGCATAGCCAGACCTAATTATTTCTCTGACCCAGCGGTCACAGGTGAGGGATGCCCACTGGTCATAGAAGGGCAGGAGATGGTTAAAGGAGGAGGGGAAAACCTCTTTCCCTCTCTTGATCTGAGGTTGGCTAAAAACGATTTTTGGGGGGTTGCCCAGATGAAGAATTGGAAGAAGCTCTCCCTCTTCCCCTCTGTTTGTTAAATCTCCTTCGAGGCTGGGAGGGTTGGGATTGCTGGTATTGCGGAGAGAAACGCCTCCCCGTCTGGAATGGGTAGGATGAGCGTTGCTTGGGGGTGTAGGAATAAGGGGCAGGAGATGGGTAGAATCTTTTCCTCATTGCCGTAATAACCCCAGCAGATCTAGCAGTCTGGCTAGTTTCCTTTATTTTCTTGAGGGTTTTATCCATGGATGAAGCGAAGAGACCCTCACAGTCAAAAGGCAAATCCTCGATCCAAGTCTTATTTTCTGGGGTGAGAGCAGTGGATCGAAGCTAGGCATGTCTCCTAAGAGTTATGGCAGAGGCCATCCCTCTAATGTTACAGTCAGCAATGTGCATATTAGCCATTAATTGAAACTGGGATATTTGCATTCCCTCCTTTTGGATGGTAGCTATCCGATTAGGGTCAGTTGTTTTGCTCAACTGAGACCACAGCCAGTGTTGGTAGCCGCACATAGTTGAGGCATAATTAGAAGCTCTCAGGGATAATGTCTCAGAAAAGAAGATCTTTCTCCCCAGGACATCCAAACGTCTCCCCTCCCTGTCGGATGGGGAAGTCTGAAGGCCCCTTGCTTTAGTCTTGTGCAAGGCTGCTGCAATGACTAAAGAATTAGGAGGAGGGTGTTTGTAGAAAATATTTGCCCCTTCTTTGGGGATGGCATAAAGGGAGTCAGCCAGCTTGTTAATGGGAACAGCAGAAGAGGGTTTGGCCCACACCAAGGTGCAAGGTTCCATGAGCTGTTCCAAACATAGGGAACATAATGTGGCCCAATTCCTTGCTACCAGTACCTAAGATGCCCAAAACAGGCTCCGAATGGGGCTTCCTGACCACCGTGGTGGGGAGTTAGGCAGTGCTGAGACAAGTCTCTTCAGCATGACCTGGAAGGCCTTCGTGTCCTCTGTAACCAGGACAAGATTAGGTTCTGACACGGTATCCAGTGGAGGAGGGGAAATGGTATCGTCTTCCTCTAGGATAGGTGAAGAGGAGGAGAATGAAGGGGATACAGACCTTCCGGTTGAAGCCTCCAGATCGGGTGGAGGCTGCCCCGAAGCAGGGTGATCTGAGGGGGGGTGCCCTAAGAGGGAGCTGAAGAAGGTGGTCCCCAGGGGCTGTGCTGACCTGTGACCAGTAGGTAGATTCACTGCTCGCTGCGCAGTTCCCTGTTCCTCAGGAATAGATGGAACCGCAGCGCAGGACCTTAGGGGGTGGGGGTTGACCCCTTATGTCCTGTACTGGTGTCAGGCCTGGTGGTGGAAGACTGACTGGTACCAATGCGACGTCTGCAGGAGAAGTTCTGGAGACTGTAGCAGTTGGAGGTGCACGGGGAAGAGCCGGCGGGATGTAACCGCCTACGTGCGGTGGGGCAGTAGCACTCGTATTAGGAGGGTAGCTCGCAAACTCCATGCTGTCAAAATCGGCCCTGGGGAGATCTGCTCCGAGAGCGGGAAGGGTACCGCTGACTTCTGGAATAGTCATGGTATCGACAGTACCATGAGCCCTTGTAAGAGGAGCAGCAGGAGCAGGGAGAGTGTGTCCTCTGGTCCCTGTGGTACTGGAGAGTTGTGTCTAGTAGCCTGAAAGGGGATCTCTCCGTATACCTGCTAGGTCTGTCCAACTGCAGGGTTCTATGCCTGGCAGGAGACCTGGATCTCGACTGCCTATGCCAGTGGTGCTCACTGTGGTGAGAAAGGGAGTGAGTGTCCCAGTGTCATTCCCGATGGAGAGGCAGCACCACCTCTCGAGGGTGAGTGGTAGAAACAGGCTGTGGAATGTTTGTCGGTGGCACTGTAGGAATCAGTACAGTTACCTACGGTGTCGGAAGCAGTAGGGTCCGTTCGGAACCAGAGAATAGTCTCTACATTCAAACTGCGGAGGGTTCCCTCTGCCTCGGTTCTCTTGCCCTTCTTCCTTTTCTTTCTTTCCTCACCAGGCGTTTGGTGTTATGGTCTCTGGTACGAGAGTCACTCTTAGAGCGGGAGGTGCTTCTGGCCGTCGACGGTACCGTTTCTGGAACCTCACTGGTCTTGGCACCCGTGGTACCTGTAGCGCTCTGTGGCTCCAACGGAGCTGCAGGCACCGTAGGCTCCGAATTCATCCTAGGCGTTGCTGAGTGCCTGGTGGGGAGCCTGAAAGGCCCTTCTTCACCACCCTGTAGTGCCTTTCTCATGAGAATGTCCTGGAGTCGGAGAGCCCTAGCCCTTTTTGTCCTAGTGGAAAGGGCAGCACAGGCCTTACAAGTGCAGGTGTTGTGGGTCTCTCCGAGACAGAGTAGACACTGAGTGCTGGTCACTCACCGATAAGAGTTGTCGGGCAGGAGCGGCAGCATTTGAACCCTGTCTGCTTGGGCATAGTCCGGCACACCCGCGATAGAAGTGGGTGGAGCAGACTAAGGCACGGGCACTCAGATCTATACGAGTTGGTCTAGATGGTATTCTAACTGTATTGTAACTATTATTCTACTATTTTACTACTGACAAAAGCACTGAAAAGTACTGAAGTCTTCCTAATGTGACATGGTTGGAAGGAACTGAAGCGGCAAGGGCTCCTCTCCTATTTATAGAGTCCCATTCTCGCGCGATCTTGAGCCTGCGCTTTTGAAAGGATGGGAGAGGGGATGGAAGGGCGGAGTCCTCACCCTGTTCTAGATCTTTCCAAGTTTCCTGGCTGGAAACTGCTGACATCAAGGCAGGGCCAGCCCCAGGGTTTGTGAGGCCGTGTGCAAAGTCTTGGTGTGGGGCCTAATTTGCATAACTAGGCCCCACTTAATTATGCAAATGTGAAAATTTACATAAAATCTACTCCCTCTGGATAGGAAGGATCCCATTCTCCATCCCTCCAAGCAGCCATGGAGAAGCATGGCCTCCCGATGCTTCTCCCCCCTCCCCCCCGGTTTGGCACCCCTTGGCTATCTTACTTGGCGCCTCAGCCAAGCAGCCATAGACAAGCATGGTCTCCCAATGGTTCCCCTCCCCCCTCACCTCCCCAGCCAAGCGTCTATAACCACACCTGCAGGGGCAGTCAAGCAGAGAGAGACTGACTGCATATGCTGCCTTACTGGGGGAGGGGGAGTGAGTTTAGCCAGCCTGGCCTCCAGGGCCAGTTGCTTCTTGGTGCCGCCTATGCCTTATGGGTGTCTTGTGTGTTTGATAGCAGATCAAACACACGACACCCAAAATGCAGCCAGCCTATTAATGCATTATTTATTTATTTAGAAGTTTTATATCCCGCCATGAAAAGAGATCTATCTATCTATCTATCTATCTATCTCTCCAGTTAAGTTATGTCCCCATAATCGATTCACATTGCCCTCACCCCATAACCAGTTCATCTGCCCCCTTCCCCCTATATAATCAATTCACACTGCCCCCCACCTATAACCAGTTTATTTACACCCCCAGGGCAGCATTAATTAATTATATGGGGTGGGTGGGAGCGCAAATGAACTGGTTATGGGGTGGGGGTTTAAATACAGTATTCCTGTTAGCAATAACTTCATTAAGAAGAGTTAGTGAAATAGCAGCCATAATAATCTCAGAACAATATTTGCAGATTTTCCAAGATAGAATAGATATTGCTTTACATCCTAAATTCCTATCTAAGATAGTATAAGTAAGACAGTTGTGAGAATGTGGCCCTTTTTACACGGGCCTCTCCCAGCCATGAACATGCAGATTTCTGCATGTTCATGGGTGGGGGAGCCCTGTGTGAATGACGTGGCGCACGTGTCCACGGTGAACGGGGGTGCATGCGCGCGCCTGCCTAACACGCATCCTTTACTCACCCCCCACTCGTCCTTGCGCATGGAGCAACCAGGGAAAACGGCGGTTACTTCGTGGATGCGGATGAATGGGGGGTGAGTGGGGATGCGTGTGTGGCCATGTGCACGCCCCGCCCATGTATCCACGGGCCCACCTGGTGGAGCCATGTAAAAATGGCCTGTGAGGAGCCACTCAAAGAAGAACAGGTTGCTGCCTTGTAAACAAGGTTCTTCGAGATGGCTCCTATCATTCTCACAACACTCACCCTTCCAGCCCCGCATAGAATTTTCATATATTCCTAGAAAGGGTTGGAAGGAACTGTCATTCTGAGGGGAAGAGTGCTTTTTATACTAGAGGAGGGATACCTGTCCGTGTGACTGTTAGAGCATCGCGAGGTGCTGGGACGGCCCGATATTGCTGTTGTTTGTTGCAGGCCCAGCTGGTGAGAAAGTGGAGAGCGTCAGAGGACGTACCAGGTGCGGAGTCGAGGGGTGTGGCAAGGCTGGGAGACGTGAGTGGGACTATTGCTGGGGATACCCCTGGGGGGACGGCCCCCGAATCGCACCACAGGTGATTGCTGGAAAGGAGTTCCCCACTTCCGCCCGCCAGGACATATACATTTTATCAGCTCCCCGGCCGTGCCAGAGGCACGCGCTGAGTCAGCGCGCCTAAGGGCTGCGTATGCAAGGGTGCACTCTTGTGCACGCGGCCTTAGGCGCGGGCCGAGGCGCAGTCGTACTCACTTTCTTTTTTTTTCTTTTTTTTAACAATAACCAGCTGAGTCTGTGTATGTTATTTCTGTTTCTAGATTTGCTTACTTTTTTGTTACAACTGTTTTACTGTGGTGATAGATATGGATAAGCAGCATCAGAGGTGTTCAGATTCCCCTGTTTTGATAGATTCCCCAAGGAATAAGTGTCCAAGAACGGAAGAGCTGGTAGGGAGGGATATTGCCCCTGTGACCCCCCTATTACGATCTTATTCCCTAGGGGATATGAGGAGAGTGGGGGTCTCCCCTCGAGAGGACATAGTGAGAAGCTATTTGGCTGGCTCTCCGAAAGGAGAAAATTGGAAGGTGGGGGGGACCCTGGAAAGGGAGGCATACTGAGTCCTCCTAGGTTGACTAATGACCCGCTTCTGGGAGAGGTGTTGAGGTCACAATGCTTGTTGATTTCTAGGACGGTTGCTCTCCTGTTCAGCTCTATCTCCGACTTGGGGGATTCATTACTGTGGGTGAAAGATCAGATAAAGGGTGTTTCAGCTAACCTAGCCCTATTACTAAAAGAGACGGCAGGAGTAGCGAGACCCTGTATTCCAGGTGAGATTGGGAATTCTCCCCCCCCTTGATCATCCACGAGTATTGCAGGATAGGAATGCACTGCTAGCAGGGAAAGAACCCAACCAAAGCCTCGGATAGTTTGGGCTACTCGCGATATATTATTGACAATGCAATCTGGATTAAAGTTAGGCCACTTAATGGAACCACTCCAGATTGGAGGGACCCAGTGTTAGTGGCTATTCATCTGTCCAACTTGCTGGGCAATGAGATTAGGTCTTTGGAAGTGTTAAGGGTGGAATTTTTGAAACACGGCTCTAGATGGTCTTGCTTCAAATTATTTTTGGGGTCTGACCAACTGGTCAAGGCCATGGTCGAAGAAAGGAAGAATTTGAGATCCAAGGGCATATCAATTGACAGGACTTATGCAAGGAGAGGTGCTCGGTAGGCATCTATGCCGGGATCCCCTCCCCCCCGCCAAATATGCTCCCTTCTCTCTAAGCAGGAGTCTCTGAACCCAACTCCACTGATAGATTTAGAATTTAGCTGTGGCCCTCCCACAGGCAGGGTGCAGGAGCAGCCTTCATTTTTACATCAGGGGATGAGAAAAGGGAAGTATGTAGGAGGCAGAATGGTTAAAGATGGGCACCTTCCGTCGGGATGATTATGATAACCTAACCCCATTAGAGGCAGCCTTGGACCCAATAGACCAGGTAGGTCAGAGTGGCAGTTTGACTCCTGAGACTATCAAAAAGATGGAAGTAGAAGCAATCAATAAAGATTCGCCTAATATGGGAAATATTATAGAAGAATTCTTACAAAACAACACAGGGGAGGTGGGGGTTCTCCCCTCCCTGGCCCCCTTTGAGGGTTTATCCATTTTGGAACAGCATATTCTAATCAAGAAGTTGGATCATATTTGGAAAGGGTTAACTTGTTCCACTCTTGTTTATCAAGTGGAATCTGTGGAGACCGGCCGAGTACAGCAACCAGAGTGGGAAAGGGACATGGACTGCAGTACGTTATCTGACAGATAGCAAATTAGGCCCAGTGGCTCCCCCTCTTGAGGACGCGTCTTTTGTTGTTAACACGAGAACTCAGAGTGGTAGCAGAAACACATCCAGCCCAACCACAGGAAATTTTGGCCATTCTCCCGGAAGAGAGTGCCTCGACTGCACATAGCAGTTTGCTAGCAGGCGAAGGATGGCAGACTGCCAACCAAGCGGTTGGTAAAGGATTTAAAAATTGGAAAGTAAAGTCTGGTTTGTTGCGAGATTATTTCCCTATACTTTCCCCTTCTGTGACTTCTAAAGGGAACCCTGGATTATGACAGGAGGTAGTAGTGGGGGTACAGTCGCTTGACACAATTGGGCAACTAACCCCCATGAATATTAATTCGAGTTAGAAGTACCATTGACTACCCCTAGAAGAGTTAGGCCAAGGAAGATAGAAATGAATTGTAGTGAGGAATTCCAGGTAGAGCCTTTTCGATATATTCCTCACCTGAAAATCGCTTCTTAGAACATCTCAGGACTTAAAACTAAAATTGAAGATCCTGATTGGTGTGCCTTTTTGATGCAGTTTGATCTGATTTTCCTCCAGGAGACCTGGATACGAAAAGGAGAGGCAGTGGAGATCCTGGGATTTATGGTTTATTCCCTCCCTGGGACCAGTGTTTCATTGAAGGCAAGGGTTTCTGGGGGCTTGACTATCCTGATAAAGGAGGAGCATAGGGGACTTTTCCAACCACAGGTAGTGGATAGGCAAGAGCTCCAAATGGGACTCTGGGAACAGAGAAGTGATGTTTATTTTCTGCTCCTAAACCTGTATATCCCGCCTTTTTGTTCCTCATACTACAACCTAGATATCTGGGAAATGCTGGAGCAACTGGTGGATGATTTAACAAACCAATTCCCCAGTGCTCTTCCTATCCTAGCTGAAGACTGGAATGCCAGGATGGGTGTAATCGAGGAGGGGGAACTGGATTTGTACCCTACGAAGCTAGTACAGCGATCTTTAGATTCTATAAGGAACTAATCAGGCTCCTGTATGCTTAAACTCCTGTATGCTTGTAACCTTTTGCCCCTTAATGGGGGCTGATCTAATCCTTCATCAGGAGATTAAAACTTTATCAATTTAAATGGAAGAAGCACTGTGGATTATATGGTTACTCTAGCAGACCAGCGGAGGAGGTTTCAGGACTTTAGAATAGTAATAAGATCAGAGAGCGATCATATGCCATTATGTGTGGAGATTGGAGCGGGAGAGTTGGAAAAGACTCTTCCTAACCCAAGGGTAGCGAGGCAGGGAGTTACCATCAAGAAATGAGTTAGCTGGAATACCCCACAAGTAGTGAGGACCTTTGAGATATTGTGGGGCCAGGAACTCTGTAAACTGAGAGAAGGCATTATGGAAGCTGGTGAGGAGAAAATTGCCCTGGCCCTCAAGCAATTTTTTATAATTGTTGAAATTTTGGGGAATTCTGTTCTCTCCCGAGAAAGTGTTCAAGCACCTGGCTGCTCAAACAATTGGTCTGACAACTAATGTAAGATTGCTAAAGGTGCTCTAGCCTGTTGTAAGGCAGCTTGGGTTAGATCTTATTCGGAGGAAACAAGGGAAGTATATTTGAAGGAGAGAATTAAATATAAAAGCTTAATTAAGGTTTTGTGCTGCCAACGTAATCTGGGCTAAACTCAGAGTGGCAGCACTTACGAAAGATTCTAAACAATTATGGTTTCTGATCAATTCCTCCCTGGGTCACCATCCAAATCGCTCGGTGGCTTTCGTTCTATGGCAATTTATACAACTCTGATAAAGATGAGCTAGGAATGTTACCACTGACTTTTAACAGCTTACCACCTAGTACTGAGATATTCAATCCTGTGATTGAGACAGTTGAAGTAACGGCAGCAGTTAAGGCACTTAGACGTAATAAGGCTCCGGAAGGCGACTGAATTACCTCAAAGACTCTTAAAGTCAGTTTGGACTGGTGGTCCCTGCTGCTGGCAAGTCTATTTACTCTGGTTAACATTACAAAGCAGGTTCCCCTGGAATGGGGAGAGAGTATTATCATCCCCATTTTTAAAAAGGGAGACTCTCTCGACCTAAGTTGCTACCGCCCAATTAGTCTGTTCCCGGTTATAGGGAAGGTTTATACGAAGGTCTTATTAAGACATCTTGAGAACTGGACCTATGGCAATAACCTAATCCCGGAAGAGCAGCTGGTCTTCCGTAAAGGTCACTCAACTATTGACAACTGCTTCATCCTTTTGCACATAATAGAGAAATATGTGCGAATAAGGCGAGGCCACCTGTATCTGGCTTTTATAGATCTGAGTAATGCGTTCGACTCCGTTCTGAGGAGGAAGTTATGGGGAAAAATGGCCTCTATGGGTAAAAAACGAAGACCCGTTGACTTTAATCATCCAGCTCCACTCAAATAATAGGGCTCGGGTCAGGATGGACTCCGATTATATAGCCCCATTCCCGATTCTTAGAGGGGTGAGAGGCAGGGATGTATCCTTGCCCCACTCCTATTTAGTATTTTCATAAGTGATCTCCCAAAAGCATTACTGAAGGGCGGCTGCGACCCTCCTAAAGTTAAGGGCAGGGCGGTTTCCTCGCTCCTCTATGCGGACGAATCGTCATGATTTCCCAAACCAGGAGAGGCCTTCAAAAACAACTGGGAAATCTCCTTGATTACTGTAGGGAAAATAAATTAACAGTGAACGCCAAAAAATCCCAAATTATGGTTGTGGGAAGGAGGATCCAGAAATATTATTGGCCATTCCAAGGGGTAGAATTTAGACAAGTGGACTCTTACGTCTACCTGGGAATGACTATTGCCAGTTCTTGTAAATAGGAGAGGCATGGAAAGCTCCTAGTCTTAAAGGCTAGCATAGCTGCTAAAGCTATACTTACATTGGCCACTAGAACTCCAGGGGTCCAAGTATCCACAGTCCTTAAGGTCTATAGGGCCAAGATTCAACAACTTATAGCCTACGGAATCGAGGTCCAGCCATCTGAAGCTCTGACGGTCATGGAAATTGTCCAGAATAAGTTCCTACGCAGTTTACTGCAGGTTGCTCAAAGTGTCCCCGCCTCTGTAGTTAAAGCAGAGACTGGGACATTATCAATGGCTTGTATCGGGAAACAATCTTGCCTTCAATACTGGTCTAAGATCTGTACTGGAGGGAGTCCCTACCTTGTTACGCTCTGCCTTAGGGAAAAACTGGAGAGCAAAAGTGTATCATATTCTTGGCTGTTATTGGTCAAGGACTAGTTAAGGAGCCTTGGCTTATTGTTCTCACATGCATGGGGCCAGAGAGGCTTGCTTAACCAGAGGTCATCAGATGTGGCCAAGCAGGAGGACTTGGCCACTTTGTCTGATTGGAAAGTCTCTCCTCATTATCACAGGTTCAAGGTTTTGCATAACTTTGAGACGTATCTGGATAGACTGCAGGATAAGAGGCTGCGTAGGTCTTATACACTTCTGCGGTTTCAACTGTTTGATTCCCCTGTTATACAGGGTCGTTATGCGATTAAGCCATATCCGCTTTGGATGTGTCCCTGCTCGAAGTCCCTGGTGGAGGATCTGCAACACATTCTTTTTCAGTGCCCACTATATGAGACCATTAGGACTCAATGGCTGGATCCGTTGAGTCAACTAAATAGCCATTACTCCGTGGCCTCTAAGATTCAATCTCTCTTAGCCACGCAGGACGCAAGTACTATATCGGTAGCCTCGTATGCCTTACTGGCAGCGAGATTACGCCAGGACTTCATCATTTAAGTCTTAGATTGAGGGGGAGACTTGGAATTTTTCTTGCCTGCCTTGTATGGGATTTAGGTAAGGCGATTCTGCTCTTTTTAGTTTTACTGTTATGTATTGGAGGTTGGAAATTTTGATTAGGAATTTGTGTATATTTGATATTTGAATTTCTTTTTGTATGTATAAATTGTTCTTTTGTTTATTCTTCCGGTCATGGCGAAAGCTTGTGCCGTAATAATTTCATTCATTCATACTAGAGGAGCTCGAGCACATCACATGGTCTATTTGACTAGGGTGAGCATGCACAACCCAGTTGTGAGAATGCTGGGGGCTATCTCGAAGAACCTTCTTTACAAGGCAACAACCTTCTGATCACTCACATGGGGAGTTGTTTATAAACAAACAGCTTATCTCCCTGTTCAATCGCTGCTGTTGCTACTGCAGCACTACTAGGAGGCAGAGGCAGGTGAGGGATGGGGACCAGAGCCAGGGAAGGGAGACAGAAGAACTTATTGGGGAAGAAGCTGGCTGCAGCCTGCCTCCCAGCCAGGCAAGCGCAAGGCCCCAGCTGGCCACGGGACCATGTGCAGTCGCACATGTGGCACATGCATGGGGCCGGCCCTGCAAGGTCTCCCGGTGCCTGTGGAGCAGAAAGTGATCCCAAGAGTGAGAATTGTGGAGATCCTCGAAGAAGAACCTTAAGTTCCCACCAAAAGAAAGAGGCCAAGAACAAATGACTGAAAAATAACTTTCCTACTTGTAGTGTCTTATAATGACAAATTTCAAATAATAGTTTTAAAAAAATTAGAGTGTACCACATATAGCTGACGAGATTAAGTAGGAGAAGAGGAATTATTTTATAAAAGGTGCTTCCAACACCTTATAATAAACAAACTAAGGCTCACAATAAAGTCAGAGACCAGCTCAGATGCAGTGGTGTATTTATAGAGATGTATTTCATAATATATGAAAAGCAAAAGATACAGATACAGTCTGTGGACAAAGGCAGAGGGGCTGGACTTGTGAATAGTAGCTGATTTGTTAAGGACACAGCTCTTTGTTTTGGAACTCAACAATATGGAGACTTGGCATTTTGGAGAGAAGTGCCACTGTGCCCGTTTACAACCAAAATGTCTGAATTTCGAATTCCCACTCCCAAATTTCAGCCTGTTTCACGAAGTGGTGGGAAGAGGAGAGTCATGGATGGAGAAGGAATAAGTTTAAACTGGCAGAATTCTGCTCTGTTCAGATAATTAATACCTGCGTGAAGCTCTTAACATCAGACCTAGTCTTCTAAGGAAGAATTAGTGGAATTACTACTGTATAGTTCTTGCAGTGTTCTATGTAATACATTTATTTTTTTGGTGCTATTAATACTAAAACAAATTATGGACATCTGTGGGTTTAGGAAGAGTCTGGAAGGCTCCTGTAATGTTAATCCATAGAAGACTGTCCTGGAAAGAGCAAGGTGAAATAAAGGTCAAGTCATAATGACAGTATGAGTAGAGGTTGGGATTGAAGGGAACTTTGAAAAAATGTTATGAAAGAAATGACCTTCCATAATTCCATTTAAGTTTTTCAAAGCACCCTCCCTGCTAGCCCACCACATTACTCAATCTTTTAAAACTACAGCAATTGCACAGCAAACATTAGTTACTGTACCACTGTTTGATAAACAGAAATTATGCTTTCTTCTGTGTAAACAGCTCAAGACACAGATCTTGTTTCAACACTCTATGTTGTGCAAATAAGTTAACTGCAAACTTCAAGCTTAATAGCAGTTGATATGAAATTAAGCCACATCCAGGACACCTGCAGCCACCAGCTGCCTTGAAAGCCAGTCCAATCCTTCATAGAGTCCCATGCCACTTCGGGCATCACAGCCCTGAATATACCAGCTACGACCACAGCAGAGTTTATGGAGACTGAGCAATTCTGTAATTTCTTCTACTGAAAGAGCACCTGCTACATCCTGTAATTACAAGACAGAGTCTTACTTTATACATACACATTTGTTTAACTATGGTAAAAAACCTCAAACATTTCACCTCCACAGATAAGAATTTAGTTTGTTTAAAGTCGCTCCAGTGCTCAACACTGAAGAGCGCGATCCAGCTCCCATTGAAGTCAATGGCTAAACTCCCATTGACTTGTATAGAGCTGGATTGCGCTCTTAATCTTCAGACTAAATGATTACACCTAAGTATGTATGCTTTACTGCGGCAATTGCAAGCTGTGTCTCCCAAGCAATACTAAACAATGGAACAAGTAGCTGACAAGCCACTGGCCCCTGGGGGATCACTGCTTTCCTGCCTTTGTCACCCAAGGGAAATAACCGTTGGATTCATTAAATATTCTTTAAGTGCTGCAACATTACAAGATTGATCTTTTCAATTCCTCCCTCCACCCACTTTAAGTATGGCAGAAAACTTTGATAGTTACACTGGCAAAAGTCAAAAAATTAGGAAGGGGAATGGGGGAATTACATACTTGCTTATTTGCAAAGATCAGCAACAAAGCATCCCGTAACTCCTTCTCCGTTAATAACTTTGCAAGTTCACTGTGTGCTTCACTGATCCTGTCCCTGTGACTGCTATCAACAACGAATACCACTGCTAAAAATAAAGGGAAAAGTATCATGTACATTTGTTTCCACAGACTCTTAGACCCACATATTGACATTTCTGTTATGTATTAAGAGCAGCTTTTCAGAGCTAAACTTAACTTATTCAGGAACAGGGTTTAGCCTAACTCAGAAGAGCTACACAATAAGAAGGAGTCTATGCATGGGTTTAATAGGATTTAACTACTCCAGGTTAATGAATATGGGTTAATTAACTTGGAAGAAAAAAAATCATTATGTAGATAGGAACACAGAAAATTATTTACACTCAATCTACATAATGATTTATGTGAAATATTTACGTTACTGATCTGTACTTGACTTGACCTAGAAATATCAACAAAACCTCTAACCAGGGAACACCTACAACATCTCCATAATGCAGGTGTCGAAAATTATAAGAGAGTGATTCTTGCTGGCAGGGCCAGCCTTAGAAATTGCAAAGCCCAGAATGAAAACAAAATATGGGGCCACCTCGGCCCCACCCACTTCCCTCAGCCCTGCCCATTTCTTTGACAATAACAAAGAAATGCCATTTAAGTTTTTAATCTGTCAATACAATATGCACAAAAGAACATTTAAATCCATTTTAGATTAAAAGAAGCACAGAACACAAATAATAAAAGGCAGTAACTCTTTTATTTAAAAGAAAAGAGTCTGGAATGGGTGAGTGAACCCTTTTTTTCCAGAAAACACACCCCAGGAGAAGTCATGCCACAGGCCTTCCATGCCTTCAACATCCGACTCCATTCCCTCATATCCATAAAGGCCAAAATCCAACATAGATCTAACAGCTCAAATTCAACCAAACCACTCTCAACTTCAGTGTTCCTGCCCCTTCTGTCTAGGGAGCAGGGACAAAAAAATTAAAATAGAATAAAAATAAAAATAGACAACATACAGGTGTTCTCCCTCTCTAGGACACTGTTAGAACCTTATTTGCAAGGCACTCTGGTAGACACTCAATAGGGCAGTCCTTATGATTTCATCTCTTCTAGAGATGCAGAAATTGCAGATAATACTTGTCTGGCTTTTTTTGCTGCAAAGTCACCTATCAGCATGTAAACATCCAATGATTGTGAGATTTTATATTAAATTAAGAAACAACTTAAGCCAAAGAGTTGCTCTTGGCTCATACTTGATCTTAGATAACTTTTTATCAGTTTCAGCTTTGCAAAACCGCACACTTGCAACAATCACTGGTACGGTAAGAAGGATACCACAGATACATTTGGATAAATGTCCAATAGATCATTCAAAGCCAAGTACTGTAGCGAGACTGCACACCTTGCTGGTGGCCATTGACGTTGGCACCATTGTCATATTGAATGGGTAGCGGCTAGTCAGCTCTAGGCGCGTTTGGACGGCATCGGTTTTCTTGATCCCACGCATTCTGGCTTTCATCCAGGTTAAGGCTTGGAGACAGTGCTTGTGGCCTTGGTTGATGACTTCCTCGTAGAGTTGGACAAGGGTTGTATGACCCTTTTTGTCCTATTAGATCTATTGGCGGCCTTAGACACTGTTAAACCATGAGTTGCTGGTGACACGTCTGCGGGACCCGGCCAGGGTGGACAGAACCATTTTACATTGGTTCCGTTCTTACCTCACAGATATAGCCCAGCGGGTGGTGCTAGGGGACTGTACTTCGTCCCCTGATGGCCTCTTCTGTGGAGTCCCACAGGATTCCATTCTGTCCCCTCTCTTGTTTAACGTGTATATGAAGCTGCTTGGGGAAGTCGTGTGCAGTTGGGGGGATGGGGGTGGGGGTGTCTGCTTTCATCAATATGCGGATGACACACAGCTGTATCTGTCATTTTCATCTGACTCAGGCCCTGCTGTCTCCTTGCTGTCTCAGAGCGTGGTCACTAGGGGGGGCTGGATGAGGTCGAGCTGACTGAAGCTCAATCCCGATAAAGCAGAGGTGATGCTAGTTAGCAGTACGGGTGATCTGGGTGAGGAAGTCTCCCCAATTAGTGAGGAAGTCTCTCCTCCTTTGATTCCATCCGTGCAGAGCCTAGGGGTGCTCCTGGATTTGCAGGTGTTGGCTGTGGCCAGGGGTGCCTTTCGCCAATTACATCTGGTGAAAAGGCTCCACCCATACATCTCAGACTCTGATCTCACCACTATCATCCATGCGTTCGTCACGTCGAGGCTAGACTATTACAATACGCTCTACATGGGGCTGCCCATGATAATGGTTCGGAAGTTGCAGCTAGTGCAGAATGTGTCAGCCTGTCTCCTTACTGGGACGGGCTGCAGGGAGCACTTAACACCGGTGCTCTGAATACTGGACTGGCTGCCTACTGTCTTCCGGGTCCAATTCAAGGTGCTGGTATTGAACTTTAAAGCCTTTCACAGTCTAGGCCCTACTTATCTGAGGGATCGCCTCACCCCCTGGGCCCCTGCGGTCGTCCGGGGGTGCCCTCCTGGAAGTCTCGCATTGATGGGTTCGGACTGATAGGAGGGCATTCTCAGTGGCCGTACCATCGCTTTGGAACTCCCTTCCAGTTGAGGTTCATCTCAGCCCCAATCTTCTCAGCTTCAGACAAAATTGTAAGACCTGGCTTTTCCACCAGGCATTTGGCGGGGGAGATGGGGAGGGTGGGATGGGTATGTCAGGGTAAATTTGGGGGGGTTTGGACTGTGGGTTTTATTTCGCACATGATTAGAGATTTAATGGAGTTTTAATGTTTTATATTAGCACTGTTTTTATTATGAATTTTGTGAGCCGTCCGAGTCGCTTGTAGCAAGAGGGGCAGGGTAAAAATGTACAAATAAATAAATAAATAAATAAACCTTGCCCACAGCAATTCTGGACTAGATGTCCATATGACTGTAGGCTGGCTTGACAAAACATCACAAAGTCCCTTACCAGTGGTGTCATGCACTTCAACAAAGTCCAAGAAGTGCTCAGCAATTCTCACATCATCTTTGATATCAACGAACCGGATGATTAGAGACAACTATTTTTTATCACTAATGTCTGGTGTACAGTCCAGGACCACTGAGTAGCATCTTACTTGCTTGACATTATCAATTATGACATCTTTTACTTTTTCAGACATCAGTAAGATAAGTTCTCTTAGGACAGAATCAAATTTGGCCATGAGTTCTACCTGTGACAGAAAATTCCCATTGTCATGGCTACACAGTGTATCATTGCTACCACGAAATGCCAAGTTATGCTCTGCTAAATACTGTATTATGGCAATCAGCCTTTCTAAGACTGTGCCAGCGATTAGTCTCCAATTTAAGGAGCACCTTGGTATTGCAGTCAATAGCTGCACCTTCAGTAAGTCTTCAGCCAAGCTCAGTCCATTTTTGCATGCTTTCCACATGTGTCCTTGATTCCTCATAACTTCTCAGTCTCTCACTTAAGTGCTTCCAATCACAAAGTCCACTGTGCATCAGATACTTTTTACACCTTCCTGGAACAACTTACATGCAAAGCAAAAGACAGAATCTTTTGATTTTGAGTACACATGCCAATGCCTGTCCACTTTATCACTATTCGGCAAGATCCTAAAGTAGTATTGAGGAGAGAAACAATAATCCGATCTGCCATCAGAGGATGAGATTGGAAAATTGTACTCTATAGTCTGCATGGACCATGGCATACAATTGCTTCTCTATCTTGCGAATGAAGGCAATCTGGCCAGAGACTAGAATCTTCAAGGTTTTGGGGCAGATTCTCAAGCACAACTGTTTCTTCTCTTTCTACTGTACTGACGATGGGATCAACATCACTCTCCATCACATCTGCCCGATCATCCGCACCTGGGAAGTCAGTGTCTTCAGCTGGTACACCTGAGCCTGATTGAACTTCTGCAGGAACCTGGCTGCTTCCATATCACGAGCACTTTTGATGCCCACTTCTACCCCTGCTTCTGATCTTCTGCTGGCAAGACATACACTTGCAGTGTAGACAAGAGATGTACTTGCACCACCTTTGCTCACCACATCTTGCTTTCTTGGCTGAAGGAACCGATTAAGCGAGTCTTGCGGAGATCATTCAAATGCTTCCTGTGACTCCTTTTTCTTTCTTTTAGCAGATCCAGAAAGTTATTTTCTATGTGCATCTCTCTCCCCGCTGGTCATCCTGTTAGAGA
The DNA here is from genome assembly GCA_003113815.1 of Sphenodon punctatus. Classification (NCBI taxonomy): domain Eukaryota; kingdom Metazoa; phylum Chordata; class Lepidosauria; order Sphenodontia; family Sphenodontidae; genus Sphenodon; species Sphenodon punctatus. Next base: position 2,022,053 of record QEPC01005272.1, read on the forward strand.
ATTCCTGAAGGTGTGTGAAAGGAAAGCTCCATGAGGAGGTGCAAAGGAGCTAGGAAAGCACTGAAAACAGAGGTTAAGTAGTAAGCAGAGATGAAGGCATGCACACAAGGATAGAGACCGATCCATGGCCTGGATCCTCCTTCTCTTGAGCATATCCCTTACACCACCCTCCACTCCAACACAGAAGTTAATTTCAAACATGGATCCAGCTCAGCTGGCCAAAAATCAGAGCAAACCCGCCTCCCATGCACAACCACAGCACCCCCCATGAAAGTGGGCGTGAGATGAAGAACCTCAGGCCGGGAGCAAAACGCAGCCCTTAGCAAGATTTACGTGGCCTCTTGCCAGTTCCTTGATTAGGGCCCGGTTCTCAAACACCAAAGCACAGAAAAAACAAGCTTAAGGGAAGTTAACAGAGAGGGCATGCACACAAGAAGTGGGAAGATCCATGATCTAGACCCTCCTTCTCTTCAGCTGCAGCATATTCCTTTTACACACACCTCAAACCTGGATCCAGCTCAGTTGGTTGAACATCAGATCAACCCCCGCCCCCACGCCATAGCACCCCCCCATGAAAGCAGGGGTGAGGAAAGTGAGCAGAGAGGGCATGCACACAATAGACCCTCCTTCTTGCGCATATAAGTTACACCTCCCTTCAAAATAAATTATTCAAACATAGCTGGAAAGTGTCCAGCCCCTTCCGAAGCCCCCCCATGGCTTCCAGTCAATCCCTCTGCTCCCAAGCCTCCTCTGGCCCATAGTCCCTCTGCTCCCAGGCCACCCCCATGGCCCCAGTCTGCACCCAACCCCCATATTCCCCCAGATAGCGCCCCATCAGCAGCCCCTTTCCCCCAAAATCCCCCAGAGGGCTGCAGCCCCTCTTCCCTCAAACCCCTACCCCCCATTATGGCTTTTTCAACCAACAACCTAAACTGCTTCCCTCAAACCACCCCCCATGGCCACCTCCAGCCCCTTCCTCCCTCCTCCCCCCCCCAAAAAAAAAAAAACCCAGCAGGCCCACCAAAACTCAGGAGAGAGCTGCTGACAGCCTGACTCACTGGTGTTCAGCTGGTCTGGTCGGGAACTCTTCGCAGTCACACTACTGCTGCTATTACTACTGCAGAATCACAGGTAGGAGGCAAGACAAGCAAGAGAGGCAGCAGTCGGGCGCAGTGTCGTGCCAAGGGGAGAGGAGAACTTAAGTGGCTGGGGCACCGAGTGGGCTGCCTCTGTGTGTGCTCCCTCCCCATCCGCATGGCTCTGACCCTCTTGGAGAGGGGACAGGTCAGCCCCCAGCTCCCTACGCGTACCAGTGCGCAACAGCACCAAACACCACGGGAAAGCATGAGCATTTTGGCGGGCACCCCGCGTGCATACGCCACATGATCCAGAAGATCCCCACCATGTTGTGAGGGGGCCGGGGCTGGCCAATCCCGGCACTCAGGCTGAGTGGAGTTGTTTTGTATTGCTGCAATCAGCTGTTGGCTGCCCTGCCCCTGTCAGAGAGCGGCAGCTGCGGAGGCGGCCCTGTGGGTGGGCAGGGGAGACTTGCTTCAGGGGAGCTGCAACCAGCCAGATTCATCCCTGCCCTGGCCACTTCAGAGTACTGACAGAGCAGTCAGGCATGCAGACAGTCCCCCACCCCCACCCACCGGGGAGCGAGGCCTGGGGCAATTGCCCCGGCCTGCCTTGCAGTAAGGTCGACCCTGCTTACTGTTATAGCAGAGCAGAAATTCCAAAACTGTGGGTCAGGACCCCAAATTTGGTCGCATTACCAAACAGAGATTCTAATTTTATTATGGTTTGATTAGAAGTCTGAAAGATTGATGAAAAATATTATTTTATGCAGTAGACATCACGTTCAAATGAAATTAATATTTTCTTAAGTTACTACTCGAGCAAACATACCTAGACGTAGCTTCTGTAGTCTTGATTACCCATTTTATATCAGAATTTCTAGACAAGTGATTTTTAGCTAAATTCTTTCTGGACCCAACACACATATCAATCTTACCTTGTGTATTGAGGTAATAATGCTTCCACAAATGTCTCAATTTGTGCTTCCCTCCTACATCCCAAATAGTAAACTTCAGATTTTTATATTCTACAGTTTCAACATTAAAACCTGAGAAGGAAAAAAAAATATGTCTTTTTATACCCATATTCTTAAACATAAAATTTACTGCATTTAAGTTACTCAGTTACATACCTATTGTTGGAATAGGTTGCATGAATTCATCTTGCTTTAATTTAAACAATATAGTTGTTTTGCCAGCTCCATCTAATCCTAGAGTTACAACGCGAATCTCCATCTTTGGTCCAATATGTACTCTGTTGTCCTGTGACAGGAAACATATAAAACACTGGAAACAAATGTAATAAATCAATTTCCCCTGCATTTTTAAGAAACCCTGTTATGTGAAGGGGGCCGGGGGGGGAGGTCTCTATTTGCAATGTCATAAATATGTAGCGGTACTAAACAGCTTCAAATTCCATGAATTCTATTATTCTCGGTCACTTTGATGGCAAGACAGACACATGGAAAGAAAACTGGTATATTCATAGACTGATGCATAATAATACATTTTATTTGTATAGCACCTCCCCATGCCCCAAATGGAGTTTGGGGCACTTCACAACATTAATACAAAAATACAACCAAAACACTAAACCACCACTGAAAATTCACATGAAAACCATTTAAAACAGTTCAAAAAGGTAAGGTAAAAGGAGAGGGGAAAATACATTAAGGGAAACCAGCCGTGAATCCTCTAAAAGTACCTGGAGAAAAGTCTTCAGGTACTTTTTGAAGACAAAGAGGGAGAAACTGAGGGTGGTTAACAAACAAGATGGCAGCCCACACCAAATGAGTGTCCACCTGCCCAGCAAGTTGTGTCTGAACACAGACAGCAGCAGGTTGAGACTCCAGGAACAGGGGAGACTCTTGAGTATAGTCAAGGCCTATATTTTTCAGGGCCCTAAAAAACAGCAATTCAATCTTCTATTCAATCCGCTGCTCTACAGGCAGCCAATTTAGAGAACACAGGGTGGGCGTAATGCAATCATAGCTGCCTAAACCAGTAAGCAGCTGACTGCTGCGTTCAGAACAAACTGCAAGCGACAGAGAAGCACTGCTGGAAGCCCATAGAAGAGGAAGTTCAAGAAATCAAACCAGTGGTCACCAAAGTATTTTAAAGACATCTGAAATTTTAGAAAGGTTGATTGTATTTTTCAGTTAGGATCCTGATGTAAAAAGGATCTGAAAGACTACCTTTGTAAAAGTCACAGGAATGCTAGCATCCAGTTGTATGTGGTCTGCAAGCTCAGTAAATTGCTGCTGCTGCTTCTGCAGTGTTTCAAGCAGCCTTGTAATTTCTTGTTTGGCCAACACCACTCTGCAGTCATCCTAAACAGACAAAAGGCATATATATTCTTTCCATTAGTACATCTTTTAATACAAAAAAAATATTGCAGCCAATCCTACCCACCGTCCCCACCCCACATGCACAAACTGCACATAGACTGTAAGCTCTCGGGCAGGGACCATGTCTATCTTATTCTTTGTAAAGCACCAGGTACATTGCTTGTGCTATGTAAATGCTTATAATAATAATAATAATAATAATAATGTGTGGTTTGTGTGCCTGTTATATTCCCCATAAAGGGGATGAGTGTGGGTTGCGGCCATGTCATGCACGCCACGCAGGACTTAGGATCAGTCCCTCAGTCCCTTGAACATTCCAATATGGCAAACGTTCATTTACAAAACTATTAAACGGATTCACCATTTCTATTGCAACTTTAATAAAAATTTCAAAATCCTTGCAAAGTTTACAAACACATAGCCCTAGCAAGCGTGTTTAACATAACTGCCTAGGTCTAGAAAATTAAGATGTATATACTATTCACAGAATTGTAGCTACCTCTGTCTTGGAACAAGGCAGCTACTCTAAAAGCACACAGAACAATCAAAGATAAGATGCAAACATGCTACTATAGTCATCTGAAAACAAAGAGGAAATTTACATAGTTAAAAATGTCAGTAAGTGGAATTTGGCCAGTTCTCAACAGCTGATTTCAAAACTTCATTTCATGTTTAAAAATAAACTGTTAGTAACAGAAATAATTTTTAATACTAAAGTTTATTTTTACCAGTTACCCTGCTCACTGGCCTCCAATATTATCAAACTGACTTGTTTTATTGTTTTACAGGAACTTTCCATTCTCACATTCAGCATAGGGTTATGAACACTGTAGAGAATTCCTTACCTCAAAAAAGTCTTCCACTTTATTATAATAGTTCTAAATTTTCCACTTTAAAGCCCACATTTTTAGTAAAATTACCTACCAGTGTCCCTAAGTTTACCCACTAGAATTTTCCCACTTGATTTTTGTCACACTCCAGAATAATGGATTTCCAGCCCGGTAGAGGAATTCTAAGAGTGCACAACCTATGTACTTGCTCCATGTTTACAGCTCACTTCATCACCTACCTGCTGTAAGGTTTTTTCACAGTGAAGGCAAGCTGTCGAAACCTGTGACAACAAAATAGTCATGTCTTCTTGCTGCTGCCTGAGCCAGATCAATTTCTCTCGCACGTGTGCATCAACAACACTGAGAGCCATTTCTTCCTGGCGACAAAGGGTTTCGTGAAGATCAGAAAAATAGGCTCGGACACATGAGCGGGCATTCTCTGCAGTACCTGGGACCTGTATTGTTAACAGTCATGAAATCAAGACTGGAAGTTATTCAGCGATCAGTTCAGATGATATTTCTTTATTTAAGCATTTAAAGAAATAATTTTTAAAAAGCCATTTTCACAGCATTTTTTGGGTCAATATTACCCCCAGTACCCTAAGCACATAGTACTTTCAGTTTGCCATGCAATGCAATTGGGGGTCAAACTGCTCCCAACAGCATCCAAGTGGGTGTTTTCAGACGTGACGGGGCGGCTTCACCCCGTCCCGAAAACAACCCAGAGATTCCCCGCCAGGATCACCCAGGCACGACAAATAGACGTGCCAGGGATCCCAGCAGGGAATCAGGGAGGCGGCGGGGCCACGCAGTGCAACATTCGGCCGCATGGCCCCGCCCCCTCCACACTACCTCGCTGCCCACCCTCTGGGGAGACGGGCAGGCGGCGAGGCCAATGCCGCCGCAGCGTCTGGCCAAGTTCACCACAGCCCAGAATCCCACCAGGGATTCCGGGCCATGATAGCCGACCAGACGTTACATTTATTGGATGCCTGCCTGGAATCACTTTCACCATGCTTCTGCGGATTTGCCCGCCGGGAGCCATGGTTGAAATTGACCCCATGTGGGTATTCAGTGTGGCAAACATCTGGCGGCCGCCGAACAGATGTACAGGGCACGGTGACCACAGGTGGGTATTCACTGTGTTTCACTGTAATCTCATTACGTCTGAAAATACACAGTATATACCTTAAATTAAAAAAATTACAAGTGGTAGGGGACATGAAACACCACCAGGCAATTGAGCCCATTACGGTTGAGGAATACCACTTCTACAAGAGGTAGAAGTTTGCTAAAAAGTTTTATTAACTCTTTCGTACCTCTCAGGGGTCAATTTGACCCCACCTACTAACCTAGGGTTAAATTTATATCCCATCCTTTTCCTAGAGCTCATGAAAACTCTCTCTGAGAATGCTGTATCTATGTATTTTTATCAGTTCTAAATAGCTTATGAATATGTAGTTTACTATCTGATTACAGTGCATAAATATTAACAGTGGTCAGTACTATATGCAGAAGTGTATCAGAAACAAAATAATTATGGACTACTAATCCATTCCCTGTTGATCAGTTCCACCAATTGGGCTTTAGCAACACCCTGAGCATGAGGGTGCATCCTTTGACTATCTTGCTAATATACATTAATCAATTAATCCAGTCCTTTAGGAGCCTGGTTATACAATTTGTCTTTTCAGTATTCTGTGGCAATGACCTCCACAGGTTAACTGCATAGTATTGAAGGGGGGGGGGGCACTTCTTTTAGTTTGTTTTAAGCTTGTTCCTTGGGTATTTCATTAGGTGTCCCCTAGTTCTTGTATTGTAAGGGAGGGTAAAACAAGGGCTCTCTACACTTTCTCCATACTATTCATGATCATACACACCTTTATATATACAGTTTTCAAAAGGGTGGATGTACCTGAGTTTATATATTCTGGGTCATGACATTTTGTTTTTTTATTATCTTAATCATAATGAAAACCTTACACATTATGATATATTTGTGTACTTACATATCTTAATATCAAAACAATGCAACCAAACTATATAACTTAACATTTGGGATATCAAGTCTGCCACCATGAAAAGGGCCAAAAGCCATTCATTCAAGTGTTATCGTAATTTATATCAGTTATAGAGCAATCAGATATTGTGGACATATCTGTAAAATGTCATCTTTGGTCAAAATGTTACAACATTGTTGCCATGCCAATAAAAAGTCTGCTTAGCATTGATGTCTTAAGGTAGATAGTTTCTCCACTTCAAGGGTAGTCCGTACTTGTTGAAGCCATCCCTTGAACATAGAAGCAGCAGTTCTTTTCCATTGTTGTGCCACCACAGGGAACCAAAAGGATCTTTGAAAATCTGGGTTTACCTTTTCCTTTCCTGCAATATTTTCAATTGAATATCGCGAAACGTTCCCTTAAGACTCGCATTAAAGATCTTGATGGGCAAATTTCTAGATCCCTGGCCCGGATGGTAAAATCTGTGCCTTGGTGCTATTTGATGTTCCTGGAAAAGGAGGGGTGTAATTATATTAAGAGTGCTATCTCCCCACAGCAAAGAAGAGCGTTTTTAGCGCTACGTCTCCAGCTTATGCCATCGGCGGTGCTGGGAGATACCTCGGAACCCCCTACCATGAAAGGATCTGTCCTTGTTGTGAATTAGCCATTGAGAACCTCCCTCACTATTTACTTTATTGCTCGCAATATGAGAGCCTGCGTAACAATTTATATCGGGAATTGAAAATCCACAACAATTTTTTGGACAAAAGGAAAATTTCAATTTTGTTGTCAGATAACAGCGCTAAGATCACTCAGGCGATGGCGCTCTGAGGGCTTCAAATGGAGAAACAGAGGAAGACGGCACTTGTTAGAAGGAATGGTCAGGAATATTTAAGTTCCTGTTGACTTTTATAATGGGTCATAGTGGTCTGGATATCCTTGGGGTCTCTCCGAAACAGCTAAGATGCTGTTTGGATCAAAACAAGTAAATTAAGTAAAATTAATCCTTTTTGAAGGGGCTGAAAAGTTTTGGAATGATGCAAGTAATTAAGAAAACCAAGCAAATCTAACTCACCTTGTGCTGTGTCCGAAAGTCCTGTTTTCTAGCATGGCTGTTGATTATATTAATAAGGTTTTTAGTGATGGGTAAAGGAAGCGAGAGAGTTCTTTTGTGGTGTTTATCGGAGTCCCTCTTCCTAATAGTTATGTGAGGCAATTTTTGTATTTTGAATATTGTTGATGTAGGTTTGTTTATATATAAACAATTGTATAACATTTTAGTTATTGTTCATATTTTATTGTACCCTCATTCACATTTTGCATTTTCTTCTTTGAAACTGTTTGTGCGATTTGTCATGGCTATGGCCAGTACAATAAAATTATTATTATTGTTGTTGTGCCACCATGTGCTTTGTCGCAATAAACAAGAGAGTACATTTTTCTACTGATGTTTTAATTTCTGGTATATCAGGGAGCATCCCCAATAAATATATTTTAGGCTTGAGTGACCGAGTAACTGATGTACATTGCTTAAAAAAATCTTTGAACAAAAATCCATAGTTTTTTGTAATATATATTACAAATATATATATATATATATTTGTAAGATCTTTATTTATTTATTTGGCACTGACTATTGCCATGGCCATAAGTAACAGAAACAGAAACATACAGAGAAAAAAATACAATTGATACAACCAAACGTTTAGGCTCAGATCACATTTCTAAACATGAGAACTGTCTGCCCACCTATTTATGCCAACAGTTAACCAATGATGGCCATAGATATCCCTATAATCTAAAAGGAGCATTTAGTTCTTATACTGCCCCATTCTTATCAACTACATATAACTCCTAAAAACGACTTACTCTTCTCAGAACTTATAGTGGCGATATTTGACTCCTGAAAAAAAAGAAAACTGCCTGCCTGTTTGTTTAGTGTTGTTGTTTTACTGGCAATGTAACACTGCCAGCTATCCATCATGGAGGTCTACAAAAGCATATAAATAATAATTATACATAGTACACAAGATATAACAAAACCAAAAAGAGAATAAAAATCTTCCATTATTCATAATAAAGCCCCTCAGGGGCAAGGCCTTCCTGCAGTTTAACCTGCCATATTCTTAAACTGTTTGCTGCTACTCCGAAGCTGGCTATAGCTGTTGACACCGCCGCTCTCTTATCAGAGAGAAAATATACCAGTAGTCGAAGGGAAGCTCACTCATGGCTGGCTTTAAGTCTGCTTAAATAAATGATTGCAGGGATGTACCTAGAGAGGGCATTTTAAGAGATAATGCACTAGATCCTCCACTTGGTTCAAAGCACAGATGCATACACGATCCTTGAATGACACACTTGAGTAGCATCCATGTAAAACTTCTGTCGGCATTACCTGCAGCCTAAGAGAGGTAAAGGCTTTCTTGAAAGTTACATTTGTAATTTGTTCAATATTTATAACTAGAGGATATTCTGGAAATGGAGGCCTGAGCTCTCAGAGACTGGAATTCTATATCAGCAATTCTACTCTTAAGAAGCTTTGAGGCTTCCTTTAAGGAGTACATCCTAAGGAAATCCAATGAGAAACCCAGGTTTCCAATTCTATGTTCAACTCCCGGCCACCCGGTCCGCCTTCCTGGAGGTCCCCCGTGTTAAGCAGGGGGCCACGATGGAGAGGGCATTCTCGGTGGTAGGGCCGCGGCTTTGGAACTCCCTTCCGGAGGAAGCTCGCCTGGCTCCTAGCCTATTAACATTCCGGCGTAGTTGTAAGACCTGGCTGTTTGCCCAGGCCTTTGGGAGGGAGGGGTAGGGGGAATGTTTTAGTTCCCCCACCTATTTATATTTATACTGGGTTTTTTTGCCCTGTTTAATATTTTAATATGATGTGAACTTTAAAAAAAAAATTAAAATTTTATTGTATGTTTTAATGTTGTAAGCCGCCCCGAGCTGCATGGCAGGAGGGGCGGGGTAGAAATTTATAAAATAAATAAATATAAATAAATATTTGTAAGATTAGTGATTAGTTAATATGTAGTCTATTCTGAAGAAGGATTTATGTGGGTTAGAGTAGAATGTATAGTCTCTACTACAAGGCTAAAGGCCCTCCATATATCAGTCAATTCCAGTTGTTGAAAATACAGACAGTAAATATTTGTAAGTTTTCAATGAACCTGTTATGCAGGATTTATCTAGAGAAGTAGCAACTGCATAAAGTCCCCTCCTACTATTAAAGCACCCTCCTCTCTGCCAGGAAGAGCAGGAAGATTCTCCAACAGCATTTTATATAAGGTGCATATATTAGTAATAGCTATTAATTTATCTTCAAGTATGCCCTTCAAAAATGAATACCTTCCTTCAGTATCTACTATGTAGTCAGACTTTAATTTTTGCTTTAGCACATGCACAGAATATCGGGTATGTCCATGGCACTTGGAATCTAAATTTGTCAGCTGCAATTAAGTGTGTCTCCTGATGTAGAGCAATGTCAAGCTTCTGGAACTTCAGCCAGTTCACCAACCGTTTTCTCTTCTGTGGAGAATTGAGTCCTTTCACATTAAGGGTTACTATTTTATAAGTCATTTTCCAAATTTAACTTGAGGCATCAGATGACATTTGAGTGCTACAGTGTCTGGCGCACAGTATCCAAAACGTAATCAGTATGGTGTTTAGCCAATCCAAATAATTAAATGTAAGCCTTAAGGCTTCCAAACCAATCTCTTTTCCCTTCCCAATCTCCACTATCCCCCAAACAAACTTCTTTTACCTTTTAAACAAAATAAACATCTTAAACAACTTTAGCAAAGAGCGAGACTCGGGCACAACAGTAATGAGGTGGCAAATCATTTGCACATCCCTTCCCCACACACACACACACACACACACACACACACACACACACACACACACACACACACACACACTCTGATAAGGTCAACAAGTTAGGAAAGTTTTAAAGGTATTAGGGCACAATTTGTTGTATTGGTCTCCTCAGATGCAAATGTTGATCTGCTTCTGCTTTATTCGTCCTCTGAGAAAGATCTCAAGGATAATCCTCCATGATGAATACTCTTGGTATGTTGTGATTTCGGGTTCTTTCTGTATCTTGCTGAGAAAAGTTTTTAACTTTGGTACTTCTTGGAAGGTTATCTTCTTGTTTTGGAAAGTTATGTGTAAAATAGCTGGGTATTTCACAGCAGGATTGAGACCAAGATCAGTCAGCTGCCTCCAATATGGTGACCATGCTCTACACTGGGAGAGAGTGCTTGCACTAAGGGATTCTCAACCTGGAGGCTCAGGCAATGTGCAAGCCAGCTGCGCTCGGAAGCACTTAGGTCTGTAGTGATTACAATCTTTCCCCCTTGAAACTGTAATGAGGTTGTTTACCTTGCAGCTCTCAGAACAGCTTAAGCAATTTGGTGATGATCACTCTAGGTCTATTGTTATTTAGATGAGGAGGAATTAGTGAGCAATGTGCCCTTTCAAATTCAATTAAGGTGTCTGGAAGCAACTTTAGATCTATTCCGTTTCAGTTTAGTTTATTAAACGTAGCCAATGGCCATAGCAGAAAAGGGTTATGGTAATATACAAACAATATTAGAGGTATAAAAATACACAATCACGTCAATCACACAAAGTACGTTGAACAGGAGAGGTTTTTGCACCTTTGTGGATTTAAAGGCTGCTTTAGATCTATTGTTAAGAGCTGCTGTAGAAAGGCAGTCATGATATTACCTTCCGCTTTCTCAGGGATACCAATAATCCTTATGTATTTCGCCATGACCCATCTTCCAGGTTGGCAGCCTTCTGTTGTAGAACTTGAAGCTGCTTCAAGACTTAATTGATTGAAACATCTAATGAGGAAAGGTCGTCCTCTGCAGAAGAAACTCTCTCTTCCAGTTCTGTTACTCCTGAAGGAACTGTATGTCTGTTAGTGGTGAGCATCTCTATGGCACTTTTAACTGAATCCAATCAATCGGACAGCTTATGCAGGTCTCCAGACTGCTGCATGCTTTTTATTACCAGCCAAAGATCTTTTTAACGTCTTCTAGTCCTGGCATGAATCTGTCCGGCATGTGCTCTCTCCAATCTCCTGGAGTTGCCGTGGAGTCAGTCGCCATCTTAGGAGGGAGCTGGCTTTCATCCTGAGGAGCCGATAATCAGGGCCGGCCCCAGGGTTTGTGAGGCCATGTGCGAAGTCTTGATGCGGGGCCTAATTTGCATAATTAGGCACCACCCAATTATGCAAATGTATAAATTTACATAAAACTTACTCCCTCTGGACAGGAAGGAGTCCCATTCTCCACCTCTCCGAGCAACCATGGAGAAGCATGGTCTCCTAATGCTTCCCCCCCTCCCCAGTCGAGTGTCTACCACCACTCCCCAGGAGTGGTTCCACTGCAAGGGCAGCCAAGCGGGCAGTGAGGCAGGCACAGAGAGACTGACTGCATCCACTGCCTTACTGGGGAGGGGGTGAGCTTAGCCAGCCTGGCCTCCAGGGCCTGTTGCTTCTTGCTGC
>QEPC01005272.1:2035817-2078020 GCA_003113815.1 Sphenodon punctatus
CAGCCTGATCGAGTGTCCCCGCTGCTGCTGTGCTACTAGAAGGCAGAGGCAGGTGAGGGATGGGGTCTAGAGCCAGGGAGGGGAGGAAGAATCACTTACTGGGGGAGAAGCTGGCTGTAGCCTGCTGCCCAACCAGGCAAGTGCGGGGCCATGTGCGGCCACGCATATGGCACATGCCTGGGGCCGGCCCTGCCAATAATTGTTCTTTACAGAATGCTTCAACGGAGTGGTTATTTTCTGTTCCTTTTCGATTGTGCTGACCTTTAGGCATTCCTCTTCTAAGATTTCTGTATCTCACCTCAATGTGGTGTAATTAAACTAGTGTTTGGGGGAGTTAGGCAGTGGAGAGATGAGATCACACGTCTTCACATCACAAGCATAATAAGACCCCTTCTGTCTTATTAAAAATCCATTTCTAACACTGTCTTTTGACTAACCATAATGACAAAAAGCCCAAGACACTGTATGAGTTAGTATCATTTTTTGCATTTCAAAAAAATTAAGTTTTGTCTATTTTATTGCACAGACATTAAGTTTTACAAGATCTGTCTCCAACTCTTCATAGACTGCTTTGACTTCAGTTGTCCTGAATAATTCTGCATCATCTGCAGGTTTTGGCACCTTATTGTTTATAGCCTTTTCAAAATCATTAATATGTTGAGCTGCATAGGTCCCAGCACAGATACTAAGGCAATCTTTTTTTTTTACTTTTCTTTTCACTGCAGGAACTGATTCTTTTGTTCCTACCTTTTTGCAACCTATTTTTCAGTCAGCGGATAATCCATTAAAGACCTTCCCTGTTATCTATAGCTAATTAGTTTAGGAGCCTTGATTGAGGGAACTTTCCGAAAGCTTTCTGAAAATCCAAACACTATACAGTTGTTGATACACTACAAGAATTCTAATGAACTGGCAGGATATGCCTTCACTTTACAAAAGCCATGCTGACTAACATATCCCATTTATTTGTGTGTAATTATACTATTCCTTATTAAGTGGGTTTTTAAATATTATATATATTTTAATTATATGACACCCACATACATACACCCACCCCAGTCTTCTTATAATGTGGTATTTGGGTGCCACCTTGAGGACAGCATTATATTTGAATTTGTATTACAACAAAGATACTAAAAAATCTTCTCCTGTACGCACTGATGCATCACAACAGACACATTCACAAGATGAAAAGGGCAGGCAAGTACACTAGCAGTTTGTCAAAAGTTCCCAGACAGTAAGAAAGTCCCATTTGTCCTGTATCCCATGAGAAATAATGGTGGAGCTCTGGTCATGGAACAGGGATTTGTTTCAATACAAGCCCTGCAGGTGTGCAGACTCAGCCCTGAATCAGAGACTGGTGTATTTTACATTTGGGCCAAGCAGGTGTAAAATGCTCCGGTTCCTGATAAAATGCTTGCCTGCGTGTTGTGTAAGGCTTGTATTTAAACAAACCCAAAGCCTACCACCTCCTCTCCTTTCCCCCTCAACTGAGGGTGAAAACAGACATGACGTTAACCACCCTTTAACCACCCTTGGTGGTTATTTATGCATGTGCAGGGCTGTATTACTGCCCTATGCAGCCCTGCAACATGCATAAATAACCACCAAGGGTGGTTAAAGGGTGGTTAGCGTTATGTCTGTTTTCACCCTGAGCCTGGCCAATATCTCTTAGGGAATGCAGGATTAATGATGCTTTCTTCTAGACTAGAAAGTTTCAACAAACTGCTAATATGCCTTCCTGAGCATACTGAGGTGACTCCATGCCTGCCTTAGTCATTTTGTGGAATTCACCCACCTTGAATATCACTGAATGGCAGTAGGGGTATTTGTAATAACAGCCACCACTATACATTGGGAGCCATGATAGTTACCATGTTATATCTGAATTCACACTATGAGCATAGAACAAGAATGCAGTTTAATATATCTATATATTATATATCTATATATATATACACACACAGTTTAATATATATATTAAATATGTGTGTGTATATATACACATGTACCACACACACACACACACATATATATTATATACACACACACCTTTCCACTACCTCTCTAATTTCAATTTTTGTTGTCTCCGAATCCTCCTGCCATCGCTCTTCTGTGTTTAGTCTTGTAAGCTGTCCAGCAGCCTCAGATCGCAGTGAATTCTAAGAACCAAGAAGGTTCAGCTCCTCACAAGAGGTCTCTAGGCCCAGAAGTATCTTATGCAGAAGACTCGTACAGCACACTGAAAATACTTTGGAATTTAGAGAATTCTGGATGCTATCCAGTACTAATTTACTGTTTTATCTGTTACACATTTAAGGAGGATACAACCACAGAATCATAGTGTTGAAAGGGACTTCGAAATGTCATTTTAGTCCAACCCCTTGCTTTGGTGCAAGACAATGATTTTTAATATTTTTTTAAAAAGTGTAAAAATGATTTTGGTAATGAAAAATAATTGTGCAATGCTTTGCAAACAGTTTTCTTACATGTTCTGTATGGGCCATTCCAACTCCATCTTCAACTATTTGTTCTCCTCCTTCTATTTGTTGAACAATTCCCACCAGTTTTCTGGAATAGTCTGAAATTTCCTCTGTGAAGGTTCTTATACAGTGTGCCATATCCAAAATGGATGCACGAATCTGATTTGCTTCTGGTTCCAAAACAGAATGCTGCAATCCAAAACGCATAAAAAGTTAGCTCAAAATTCTGCTCCCATCCCAAAAAGACAGTCCCACCTCAACAAGACAAGAAAGTAGCAGAGGGAAGAGAGTCTGAAAACATGGACTAATGGTAAAGTTGATAATTTTTGACAAATTAACAGATGTGGGAAAATGTAACCAGGATCAAGTAGTCACAAAAATAAATACATGTGCACACTGGTCTTTTCCTGTACCCTTAAGGAAAAGAGAAAAGGAAAAGAGATGGCTGGACAACACTAGGGCCCCAGTCCTGCAAACACATATGAATAAATAATCTTGTTGTATTCTAGTTTTTGCAGGATTTTGACTTTAAATGACCAGGAAACATTGCTGTGTACATCACAAATAGCTGGTATACATATAGTCCCTTATTCAATAGCATTGTATGGTTAACCCTGGGGAAACAAGTAAAATGTTATTTGTAAAAGAGGTGAGTACCTTGTGACCCTGGTGCTTTCCATATTCTTTGCAGACACAACACATAAGCGGACTGGCTTGACAACCTTCTTCTAAACAAACAAATTCAATGGCATGCACCTGGTGCTGGGAGCACATGGTCTTCTCATGTGGTTTATCAGCAAGGGGTACCCGCCTGTGTTTTGCCAATGTTTTTGTAGAATGTGTAAGCTGGGAGCAATCCGCACACAGGTGAGTGGCGCAAACAGTGCAGTAGACTTATGCAAGGTGGGCTTCATCTTCATCACAACGAATAATGCTCTGACCAAAAAAAAAGGCAACTAAGGTTAATATTTTGTTTGCTTGTTTATTTAATTTATTATACATAGCCAATGACCATAGCAGAAAAAGGTCGTGGTAATACACAAACAATATTAAAGGTATAAAAATACACAATCACATATTAATAAAATCAAAGAACACTGCTACCAGCCGTTTAAAAAACAAAGAAAACTCCCAAATCATGGGAGATTAATCACTTTGAAAATATAAAAACTTCTTCCTAGAATGAAATGCTGACAAATGTTAATATTTGATTACAATAATTAAAAAGTAGAACCACTATAGTCTCCTTGTTTTAAGACTTAAGGATCAGCTATGAAAAAATTATATTCTTATGAAGATCCACCTATTACCAAATGGTAGGTTTTGCATTCTGCACTCCACAGGCTTTCCTTCGGGTGCTTTTGGACATACACTTTTGCCAAGGAAATTACCATCTGCAAAGCACACGGGACGGTTTCCATGGGGTTGTTGTGAGGTTTAAACACAATGCAGTAATTCCTCAGGGAACTCTTCAATTGCTGCACCATGAGGTTACCATAAAGTACAGTAATTCAGATGTCACATGTTTTTCAAGCAGTAATTTCATATGTCTGAAAGTACATATTTTTCCTTTTTAAAGGGGGGGGGGGGGGATACTTAAATAACCCACCAGAACCAAAAATGCCACAATTCTCTCGAGTCAATTCTTTGATTTTCAGAGATGCTAAGCACTAAATTCCAGCTATTTTAATGTGTTAATTTACAGCTTTTGCCAATATATTTAATTAATTAATTAATTAATTAATTATTAACAACAAACATTTATATAGCACCAGCAGTGTACCTAGCACTTTACAAAGTAATAAAAATAGACACGGTCCTGCCCCTAGGGCTTACAATCTGAGAGACAGGAGCTGGGGGAGAGACATAGGAAGGGGAAAAGAGGGAGAGACAAGGGGTCTAACATTTGTTGAACAATTCCCACCAGTTTTCTGGAATAGTCTGAAATTTCCTCTGTGAAGGTTCTTATACAGTGTGCCATATCCAAAATGGATGCACGAATCTGATTTGCTTCTGGTTCCAAAACAAAATGCTGCAATCCAAAACAACAAGCATAAAAAGTTAGCTCAAAAATCTGCTCCCATCCCATGAAGATGCGAGGTCTCAGGTGCATGTACTTGGCTTGGTTACAATGAGAATGACAGCAGGCAGGTCCATGTGGCAAGGATAAGGGTAAACAGACCGTAGGTACAGGAAATAGTGGCTCAGCAGGATAAAGAGTCAGACAGAGCAGAGCTAAAGAGGTGAGTTTTAAGGAGAGATTTGAAGGTATGAAGGGAGGGGGCAAGGCAGATGTAGACAGGGAGGGAGTTCCAGGCATGGGGGGCAGCAAGTGAGAAGGGACAAAGGAGCTTAGGGGAGCAGGGAAGGCATGGAAGGGTGAGAGAAGGGACAGAGGAGGAGCGAAGTGCACGGGCTGGGGCGATAAGTGCAGAGAGGTAGGGGGGAGTGAGGTTGTGAAGAGCTTTATAGGTGAAGATGACAGCATAATTTCTCTAAAAATCAGGCTTCAGACCTGACACGCCTATCAGATCTGTGATCATCTCTTGAGCTTATATACTCTCTCTAGACTGAGTGTTTCTAGATTCAGTCATGATCTTGGTATAATAAAGTTTGTGTGTAAGAACATAAGACGTGCCATACTGGGTCAGACCAATGGTCCATCTAGCCCAGCATCCTGTCTCCGACAGTGGCCAATCACGGTGGGTTGGGAGAAGCATCCAACAGGTCACAATGGGGGATCCATTCCCTGTTTCCCCCCAGCTCCCGTCATGTTCCCTGATCCTGTCTGGTTAATAGCTGCTAATGGACCTATCTTCCAAGTGCTCTCTTAATAGCAGCACTCTCTATTGGGGAAGTGCTCAAAATAGCAAATCAAATGTTTACCAAATTAATATAAAAGCACAAAATAGGGAAAGAGAAGGAAAGGTATTTTTATATGTTTAGGAGATAGGACAAGCAAAAATATCATTAAAAGGTAAGAGGGTGCCTTTTAATGTCATAGCTGTAAAATATCTGCAAAGTAGCAATATCCTTAATAGTTTTTGTCATTGTATACAAGAATGTAGTTATGGAGCAATTTTAATTTTGCTTCTATTTCAGTACTCACACTCAGGGCCTGAGAAAGTTCTGAAAGAGGATCACTCAATAACTTTATAGTACTCCTTCGTACTCAAGGAAAAAACAATCATATTGTTACATTAGGAAAGGAGAATTCAGACTAGTATAAAATATATAAATTTTACACTGTAACAATCCTTTACAGAAAGGTAACAAACAGCGCTTGAATGCATACCTCTCCAGAGAGGCCAATAGCGTCTTCTGTTGCCCCACACTGGCCAGCAGGCCCATTCTGAAGTCGTTCCAAGAGTTCTAACAAAGCAAAGTTCTTTTTCAAGCCCCAGACACCAGAATCTCCTATTTTAGTAAGAAACAATTAGATTAAAGAAAAGACCAAACAACAAACTGCATGCAAAAGTCTGCACTGAATCTGCTTCTGCCTCTCCAGTTACAAAGACATTTTGTATAGTTTCTGCTCTGTGAAAGGCCTCTGCAAGATCACACAACCACAGCCTACAATCTCAAACACATGCCCATTCAAAACCTATGTTGCTTCCACAGTAAGGCAGTTAATACTTAAGAACCTACAAATTCAGTTCAGCAGAACATGGTACCGGTTAAGGTAGCTAATCCAATGACCAAATTCCCATAACTGATACACTTGTGGGAATTCCCATCTCAAAGACAGAATTCATCTGGCACCGATGTCATTACAAGAATGATCTCAGCATCAACAGTCCAGAGAAGTACTATGATTTTATCCATCAGCAAGACAGAAGATTCTAGAGTATTTTAGAACCCACAGTGCAACATTCAGGAAAAAGTGAACGTTTTTACAGTTGCCTCAGCAGATATACAGGAGATAGGGGGAAGACATGGAATCAGAACTTAAAATCTGTCTAGTATGTCACTATCTTGACATACGTTTTTCTATGCTCTACAACATACATTTTTTTATGGTCCATTCCTTGATCAACTGTGCTAAGGAGAACAGTGCTTTTGGACAAAACCAACAAGCATGAACTAGCAGAACAGCCAGTTCTGGAAACTTGGAATATCCAACAGTGACTACAGAACTTGAGAAGGTAAAAGACAGAAGATCACTGCGTTGAGCCTATGCTGATCTCAGGAGGCAAGGCGGGGTCTGGGGGCATGTAGTCATTGTTTTCAGGGACACATTGCCAGTCAGGAGGTTTCCAGTGCAACC
The DNA here is from genome assembly GCA_003113815.1 of Sphenodon punctatus. Classification (NCBI taxonomy): domain Eukaryota; kingdom Metazoa; phylum Chordata; class Lepidosauria; order Sphenodontia; family Sphenodontidae; genus Sphenodon; species Sphenodon punctatus. Next base: position 2,042,568 of record QEPC01005272.1, read on the forward strand.
TTTGCCAGGTATTGAGGGCCTCCATCTTGTGTTTGATTTGACTGGGAACAGATATGGGGTACTGGTTATACTGTGCACCTTTATGTACAGCTAAATCCCTGACTGCTCTTGATGAGCTGGTGTCAGATGTGGTCTTGAGGTTCCTAAAACTTATTGTTTTGGGGGACTTCAACATCCACGCTGAGACCCACCTTTATGGGGCGTAGCAGGAGTTCATGGTCCCCATGGCAACCAGTGGGGTTCCGGAATGCCCTGGGGGATTTAGACCTTGACTTGTCGCACAATCAATGACCTTGGGGCCTTATGGAACACTCTTCTGGCTGAGACCATCGATACAGCGCCTGCTCCCCACACGGCGCAGCACACGTCCCTGTGATTTGGGGCAGCTGAAGCAGGAGGGTAGGTAGTTAGAGGAGCGGTGGTGTAGGACTCGAACCGAGGATGACCAATTGTGGCACAGAGCCCATTTGAAGGCCTATGCCATGGCTCTGCGGGCTACAAGGAAAAGGTTCTTTTGAGCCATCACAGCATTCATGAAATCACATCCGGCAGAGCTTTTCCGGGTGGTGAGAGGCTTGGTCAGTCCGGCCTGTCTCCACCTGGAACTGGAGTCTTCCAGTGCCCGCTGCTACACGCTTGTGGATTATTTTGCGGACAAAATCACTCGCATTGACCACGACTTCAGCGTTGCCTGTTTAGAGACAGTGGCAGAGTCAGAGGTTACGAAGGCCCCGTCTGGTCTGGTTTTATGGAATCAGTTTCAATTGAAGACGCCCACTGATGCGGAGGATGTGCTGGGGGTGGTTAGAACCACAACTTGTGAATTAGATCCATGCCCGTCCTGGCTGGTGAAGTCTAGTCGGGAGGCTTTGGGGCCATTGCTGGCTGGGGTAATCAATGCCTCCCTATGGGAGGGCAGGGTGCCTTGGTTCGGCCTCTACTCAAGAAACAATCACTTGATATTGATTCTCCCAGCAGCTATCGACCTGTCTCTAACCTCCACTTTTTAGGGAAGGTTATTGAGCCAGCAGTGGCTCAACAGCTCCAGGCGCAACTGGATGTTATCAGTTTTCTAGACTTAGCGCAGTCTGGCTTTTGTCCAGGGTATGGCACCGAGACTGTGCTTGTGGCCTTAGTCAAAGACCTGGTCTCCCCAAAGACAAGAAGTGACCAGGCATCGGATAAGGGAAATTCAACTTTATTGATTCTATTAGATCTGTCAGCAGCATTTGATACCATTGATCACAAGGTGCTGGTGACTTGCCAGTGAGATCTAGCTGAGGTGGATGGAACTGTGCTTCAATGGTTTCGCTCTTTCCTGGCTGGGAGATCTCAGCAAGTGGTGCTGGGGGAGTATTCATTGTCTTTCTGTGGCCTCCTGTGTGGGGTCCTGCAGGATTCTATTTTGTCCCCCCCTCCTGTTCAACATGTACATGCAGCTGCTGGGTGAGGTCGTGAGGGAGTTTGGGGTACGGTATCATCAATATGCTGATGACACCCAGCTCTACCTCTCATTTTCAGCTGACCCAGGCCCAGTAGTCTCTGTGCTTTCTTGGGGTTTGGCAGCTGTGGGGGATTGGACGAGGGCAAGTCGACTGAAGCTGAATCCCGACAAGACGGAGGTGATGGTGGTGGGCAGGGCCAGCGACCTGGGAGTTCGGGGGACTCCTATTACATTGTTTATTTATTCATTTACATTTATTAGCCGCCCCTTCATGCCCACGCCATCTCAGGGCGGCGTACAATATCAAAGCGATAAAAACAAACAACAAAACACAATAAATAAAAACATTTTAAAACCCATCTAAAAAACCCCACTACCCCCCTACATTTTAATTATCCCAACCCACCCTCCCCTCCTCCGAAGGTCTGGGAGAACAGCCAAGTCTTACAGGCCCGGCGGAAGGCCAACAAACTTGGGGTCAGACAGGCTTCCTCCGGGAGGGTGTTCCACAAACGTGGTACGGTCACCGAGAATGCCCTCTCCGTTGTGGCCCCCCATTTTACACAGAGGACCTCCAAGACGGCGCCCCTGGCGGATCGCAGGGGTTATTCTGGGATGTGGAGGGTGAGGCAGTCCCTGAGGTATTATAGATGGGGTTTGTCCTCTCCCCCCCCCCTCAGCTACACAGGTCTGGAGTCTGGGGGTGCTCCTGGATCTGCACCTGCACTTGGATAGTCAGGTGGCAGCTGTGGCTGGGGGCGCCTTTCGCCAATTACATCTGGTGAGGATGTTCTGGTTTTATATTTCCAATTCTGACCTTGCCACCATCATCCATACCTTCAACACCTCAAGCCTAGACTACTGTAATGCCTTCTATGTGGGACTGCCCATGGTGATGGTCCGGAGGCAGCAGCTAGCGCAGAATGCAGCAGCCCATCTCCTGATGGGGATGGGCCAATATGAACAGATCACTCCAATTCTTTGCGCGCTGCATTGGCTGGCAGTAGTCTTCTGGGCCCAGTTCAAGGTTCTGGTGTTAATCTATAAAGCCCTAAATGGTCTGGGTCTCACAAATCTGAGGGAACGCCTTATCCCCCAGGCCTTGGGGCAGCTTCTGCAGTCGGCCAGGGGTGCCCTCCGGGAGGACCCATATTGTAGACGGATGGCAACCAGGAGGAGGGCATTCCTGGTGGCTGCTCCATTGCTGCGGAACTCCCTTCCAGCGGAGCTTCACTTCTGCCCAGATCTGCTCACCTTCCGGAGGCAGTGTAAGACTTGGTTGTTCCACCAGGTATTTGGAGAAGACAGGTAGGGAGGGTTGGGGGGATGGAGAGGGGGTTGATTTAAGGGGAAGATGGATTGGGGCATAGTGAGAGGAATTAGGTGGGAGGTCATTGGACAGTGGATTGGGTTTGGGGGGAGATTGTATTTTAAATGTTTTTACATTGTATTTCATATTTTTTGGTAAGCTGCCCTGAGCCTTTGGAGAAGGGCGAGATAGAAATAAATAAATATATAAATAATTTTTATTTATTTTAAAATTTTCTGCCCCGCCCATTCTGCCACAGGCAGCTCTGGGCGGCTCACACAACAGTAGACAATAAAAACAACCTAAAACTATCAGTCGGGAGGAAATAAGGTACAATACCCCAACCACCCACCTCCCTAACCCATTCCCCACCCTCCCCATCAAAAGCTAGGCGGAACAGCCACATCTTACAATAACGTCGAAAAGAGGGGAGATCTGGGGCCAAACTAAATAAATAAACAGTTAGATACCAGGCCAAGAGCTTGCTTCAGCATGTAGGACATAGAAGCGAGGGGTAGTTACCCTGCGGAAGCTGCCCACCCTCAGTTGCTGCTAATCCACTGTGAACCAACTGAGGCTTGGTAAATAGTTGGTGTGAGAGATATGCAAACTAGTTAGCCTATGCCAATTCTACATGATCCAGGGGCAAAATACAATAGACCTGTTCCAATCTGCCTATTCTGTGTTCTGCCAACCATCACCTTCACCCTTCAAATTTATCAACCAAACTAGATACTTATGTGATGTATGTTCTGGCCTTGGGGGCAGGGAGAGAGAGGTCACTAGTGAACTGACCTTTTTCAGGAAAACACAAGAACTGACGTTGTCTAAATAGCCCGCATAAACTGGATCGGCTATTGATAATAAGTGAATGGAACCATTTACTAGAATCTTGACAGTGACAGATTGTTTAACTGCACATTTTTTAGCCCAGGATGCCAGTGGAGTCTTTCTTTTGTAGACAGAACGGCACATGGGCATGTCTGATGACACAAAAAGACTGTGCAGTGTAACATTTCCCCCTTCATTATTTCCATTTCTAATTTTTACATTTTTGTAAACAAAAGGGAAGCGTTTGATGATTGGGAAGCACAGACTCTCCACCTCTGCCAACATTTTGCTTCTTGTGAGGCTGCTCGATGTTACAACTAGGGATGGGAGAACGCGGTTCAGAAGTTCGGACCGAACTCGGTCTGTTCGGTTGACCGAACCGAACTTCCAAACCGAACTCTAATTTCAAACCGAACCAAATTTCCGAACTCCATTCTGTTCGTCCATCCCTAGTGGCAACACACACCAAAAAACCTGGTTTTCAATGGTCGAACTTTGTTCGGAAGTTCGGAATTCGACCGAACTAAATTTCCAAACCGAACTCAAATTTCAAACCGAACCGAATTTCAAACCGAACCGAATTTCCAAACAGGAATTTCAAACTGAACCAAACCGAACCAAATTTCCGAACTCCATTGTGTTCACCCATCCCTAATAAATACCTCTGTTGGCATAGTTTCTAGTCTTTTGAATTGAGGCAGAATGGCACCTTACTATAGGCAGTTCTAAAAATAATGCTGCAGCAGACCTCATCACATGGCGGGGCAGACAGGAATCAGGCAAACAAGCACGAGTGTGCTACCATGCCTTGAGCATCCTTACCCCACTTTGGGTAAGGCTACTACATGCTGTGTCCCTGGCCTTTTCCCGAGGACATAGCAGCCAGCTGCCCACCCCATCATGCAGCAGAGTGAATATCTGGTGGCTGCCAGGCACACGATGCACTGCATAACATGGTAGGGCTGCCCGGACCAAAGTAGGGTAAGGATGCCCAAGGCATGGTAGCACACTGCTGACTGTGTTCCTGATTCCCATCTGCCCGCCATGTGGCGAAGTCTGCTGCAGAGTTTTGAGTGGTGGGTGCTAGCTGCAATCCCGTGTGGCCACTTCATGGCTGGGGGCAGGATAGTGCATGGGCCAGGGGAGGGAGGTGTGACAAGGCTGAGCACCTGCTCATGTGACCAGTGCTTCAGCCTGCCATGGGGTACGGTAGGACGGCCAACAGTAGCCTGACCACCTGGCTGCCTCACAGTGGGGGTTGATCATCTGTCCCACTCCCTGCGCTGGCCCCAAGCGTGGCAGCAGTGATTGCCCACCACAGGGCACGCAGGTATCAAGCCTGCTGCAGCTTGTGTGGGGGAACCCAAAGCTTCTCCACTTGGAGTGCGAGAGCACTTCAGGCACAGTTCAGGACAGGGGCTGTAAACTTATTATATACCTAGTTGTATACATTGATAAGCTTAACATTTTTCATTCAAGTGTTATTCACTACTTCCCAAAAGCCTTTGAAACAAGATAGCTATTACTCAACACAAAAACTTCTTGTACAGGGCCCAGTACAATGGGAGCTTGGCCATAACTGAAATTCATGGATACCATCATAAGAAAATGTGTGCGTATCAGTAATCCCAGTATCAGCAGCCATTAGGCCAATAACTGGATTTGGTAGCTCCTAACATGTGTGACTGGCTGGAATTTTAACTAAGGACTTGCAGCTTATCCCCTAGACAACACTGGTCACAATATTAAAATAATAATATTTTTAAAAATCAAGTTATTGATGGACACATGAAAGCTTTGATACTGCTGGTCAGAAAATGTTCATTGTAATGTGGTGTAGGTCAGTTGGAGGAAAACTTCAACCTTACAGGTCAAAAGAGACTTTCCAAGACTCTGTATTGTCAGTGCTCAACAACAACAGACATGTGGTTGCTGTACAGACGGTGAGGTGGTGTTTTGCTGCGTATGCATATTCAACTAATAGAGAAGCAGAGCAGGACACTGGAGAACTGCATTTCTGTTGTTCTTTCGGTGTTTGATTTCCACTACAGGAACTGCTGCAGCTCTCCTTTCTCCATTTTTTAGGATACTCCTCTTTCTCCATTTCTCTGGGCTGGTTGCTTCTGACACCTGCAATGTCTCTTTAGGATGTCTGGAACTTGCTAAGCTATTAGTTCATAGGGCATGTCTTCTGCGGACTTCCTACTTAACGACTGGTTTGAAACTGGTCGGCAGGTTACAGTGAACAATCTAACTTCAGGCACCGTCCAAAGGAACAGAAGACTAGAAAGCAGTGGTGGCTATGAAAATCTAATCTCTCCCAAAAGAGGGAACAATGAGATGATTTCAATCCACTACCTTTCCTCTTTACATTCCAAAAGTTACTCAAAAGACTAGCACCTGCAGCAGGAAAGATAGTAAGCAGCTTTAAGGGATGTCCAATCATAAGCAAGACACCATTTTGTAGGGTGTATTTAGGGCAGATTATTTCATTTAAAGGTTATATCATATGCAGTAACTCCCATTCCAGGCTATTTTAACCATAGGCAGTGCCTTAAAGTAAGTTTCCCAACAGACAGAGAAGAGCACTTTTCAGAATAGCTGTAGATCAGTCAGTCACATATTCCAGTGTTGTTTGTATGAATGGCAAAGTTTTCCCTACCAGGAGGCGACTAAAAAGACGCATTGCCTGGTAGCTTATGTGCCAAGTTAGTTGTTCCAACAGTTCTGATCAAATGTCATGTGACAAGGGAAACTACAGGCTCTGAGATGCTGTTCCTGTTAATTCCATGAGTGGAGAAAAGCAGGAATGAAATAACCCTCCTCTACCACGACAGAATAAATTTTGGTAACAAGGCCTTCCTTGTAGCATTTAATTTTACTCCCTAAGAATCATTCTCCAAACGTCAGGGAGACAATCACACATCCCCACCCCAAATTCCTTTTCTTAGAAGGAACTCTCAGACATAAAGAGCTTTATGTTCCCTTTCCCATAATTTCCTTTACAAAAAGGGTGTTTAAGAAGTTGAACAGAAACATACCAAGATATGTTCCATAACTAATGGTGCTTACATCTCTAGTTTGGAATTTCATAGCAAGTCTGGTCAAACTCTTCATTAGCATGTATACTAATAAAAATTTCAGAGTACTCTCCTACGTCCAGTACAGTTTGCAAGATTGTGTTAGTTTTATCTTTTCATCTTTGTGAACTGTTTCCCTCCTGTAGTGAGATTTTATAAACACCTACTTGAACTTTTCATAAAATATTTTTGACTACAGCACTCCCGGTTTATATTTACAAACCCATTATTATGGGCCTTTACGGACAAATCTGTTCTTGGGCCTTTAGTGGCCACTGTGCTTGTGACCATGAAGCTTCACTTCCTTGGAGGAGATGCAGTTTTGTTCCAAATCTGCCCTCATGTGAAGGACTTTGCTAAAATTTCACCTCCCCAAGAGACTGTTAGCTGTATTTTATGGGGGACATACTGTGGGAGAGGGCAATCGGGAGGAAAGGGTGAGGGGAGAGGAAGGCAAGTTTGTGAGGGATGAAAGGGCAGGGGTATGGTTTGGGTGAGATGACTAGGGTGAGACAAGTGAGTGGGAGCAGGATAGGAAGCTTTTTGGGTTAGCCACAACCAGTTTAAGAGAGAGGGGGTCTAGACTTGGGGGGAGGATGAAGGGGACTCCAAGTGAGAGATGGAAGAGTTGGAGCGGCTGAGACAGGATGGTTGGGCATGGGGAAGGGGTAGTGGTTTAAAAATGTATTTTAATTAAGAATGTTTTTATCATCATCGTAAGCTGCCCTCAGCCACTTCTGTGATAGGGCAGAGTATCAATATAAACAGAAAATAATTATTATACCTAGTATTTCAGTAGTAATCAGGATTTTCTAATCTTGCTTTCCTTTTTAGCAAGAACTGTGGAAGTATAGTATTCGAGACTGCTAACTAGCATGACTACGGTAGAAGGGGGGTGGGGGGAGACCACATAATCATGTTAAATAAAAATCCAGGCCAAAGTGGAAGTAGTAATACGATTTCTGTGCACATTCACCTGTATTAAGTTCTATCATGAGTGTTTGCAACAAAGTTCAAATGAGCTGGGAGAAGAAAAAGGAGGAATTAGTTCAGATGCTACTGACGAGCCATTCAACAGTTCACAATAGCTGGACTGGGGTGGAGGGACATGCTTGGTGCCAGCAGTGCTTAAAGCATCTAGAATGCACTGGTTAGAATTTATTTATTGAAGATAGAGATGTGTGCCAGAGATTAATCATCCTGGAGATTTGCTCTTTCTCCACTGGTTCTTATACGTGGTGGCACACCATTGTTTTAAACTGACAAAAAAGTCTGCATTTGAAAAAACCCAAAAACAGTCATTACTGCTTAAAGGCCCTCATCCAACCAAAAGCAACCTCTTCCTCAGAAATACTCTACCCCTACCTTCTCCATGCTGTGATGGACAGCTAGGCATTAAATACTTGCCTGAGGTCATCTCATGATATAAGGCAGGAAGCCTAATTGCCATAAAAATAAAGATCAATGCTGAAGATGTTGTTTGAAAGTAGTCAGGGAGGAATTCAAACTGGATGGGAGAAAATATTTTATAAAGGGCTAAATGGTTTACTGACTAGTTTACATCTCCATTCTTGAGTTCAACTAAGGAGACAGAGGGGCTCACTAAACAAGGTTTTTTTATCCATACTTGTAGGCAACCCCGCCCCGAAACAAAAAACAACTCATCAAATAATAATGAGCTAGAGGGAAAGTCAACAGAAACACAGAATGTATCTTCAGCTTGCACAATCAAAAGAGACAAAGGTATATGGAGCACCTCTCTTACAATCCTATTTTTCAGGAGGTCCATAGGCACACCAAGCCTGTCTTTCCCCATGGGGCTACAGGTTAGTTTAATCAGTCCTAGGACCATAACAACTCACTGGCTTTATAATGTAGGTGCTACATTACATACCTGGTATCCCCAAAGACAGGAAGTGGCCAGGCTTAGGATGTACGTTACATAAGTCTGCATACCTCTGATAAAGTATCTACTGTATACACACTCAAAACTACTAGTTACTGCTTTATTTATTCCCTTTTCAGGATTAGGCACTTTCTGAGGGTGCTCTATTTTATGTGCAGAGAGGAGCTTACCATCACAATCACATACCACAATCATCATCTTGGAAATGAGATTAAGGGTAAAACCAGACACGACAGCAGCCCACTTGGACCTGCTTTGGACCAGACCTCACCTGCATGTGTGTGCAGGCGCCGGTAGATGTTGGCCTGGGATCGCCCCAGGATGTGTCAGCGGCTAGCCCAGGCTCTGACCTTGGAAAACCTCCGAGGCCACAGCCTGAACTACGGCCCACCCAATCAGGCCAAAGTGGGCTATTGCGTCTGGCAGGGTTGGCCTTACCACAGGACGGTTAGGGACAGCCGCCCAGGCGCTCCTGGGGGGGCCCGCACTCGGGGTTCCCAGCTCCCGGCCTGACAGTGGCTTGGAGCTCGAACCCCAAGCGCGGGGTCCTCGGGAGTTGGCCGACTCCTCTATGACAAGACTGTCGCGTCTGACAGCCAGCGGAGGGGCCGGCAGGCGTGAAGGAGAGGCAGAGGCCCCGCCTCTCCCATACTCCATGCCCCCTCCTCTGCTGCCTGTCACAGTCGGCCAGGGGAAATGAAGCCCCTGCCTCTCCCTCATTTCCCCATGCCCAGACTGAGCCAGGCAGCGGAGGGGACCCTGCTGGCCAGCGTCGCAATGTGAGGGAGAGACGGGGCCTCTGCATTCTTCTCCCTCACTTCCACCGGAAGTGAGGGAGAAGCAGAGGCCCCACCTCTCCCTCACGCCACCGGCCCCCTCCACTGCCTGGCCAGGGCCCAGACCGCCTCCGGCCAGAGTTGCCAGCAGCGGCAGCGGGAATGAGAGCAGCGACCGACGAGAGAGGCAACAGCGGATCAGGTAGGTGATCCGAATGGCCGCTCGGCCTTGGGGATGGGTGGAGGGGAGTACCCCTCCACCCATCCCCAAGTCCGGGTAACACGCCGCCCCCGAGCCGGGGAGCCCCCTAGGCCCGCAGTGGCTTTGCCATCGGAAGTTAGGGCCCCACTTCCTTCCCCGTCCTGGGCCCTGCTTTGGGTAAGGCCGGCCTTTGAGTCTGGGGTGTGCTGCCAACCTGGCTGGGGACCTCCATGGCTGCCCGTCATGGCAGGAGGAGGTCCCCACCCGGCCCTGGGTGGTTCTCTCCACCCTCCCCACCCTCCCCAGCCACAGGTGTTTGTTCAGTGACCAGACCCAGTCTGTGTCCACCATGGTTTTCCTTCCCAAGCCAGGTCCCACCACTACTGTGCAGCCATCATGAGTGTTTCTACCCAATGAAACATTCCTTCAGTATACCACTTTTTAAAAAAATGATACATCTAATTTCATCAGTTTTTCACGATGCAAGAACAATTTACATTAAATATTACAAGTTCTTCCACATTTTAGAAGAATGGTTAACTTCTTGTTTATAAACACCAAGTGTGCAATGTGAGAGGCTGTGATATTATGGAACTCCAAATACCCCATCTATACTAGCATATTTCCAAACGTTTCCCAGTGTGGAATTACCCGTGATACTGGCTAACAACTCGTGGCCAATACTTGGCCGTTACTGAAGGTACTACCCGTTGACTTTGATTACTTCCTTTCCCTCCTTCCTCACATCAAATATCCTGCAATCTCATGGAATAAGTTCAATTTCTAAATTATTGTTTTATGAGAATTATTTCCTACAGTAATTATCTTCGCTAGATTCTGCCTTCGTTGCATGACCTATAACTTCAGTTGGCTCTCAGTAGCTGTGTGTTTGATCTATCAGATATCAAAGAAAGTTGTTTGGCAAAGGGCATTGTTATATTGCCTCACTGATGACAATTCTGTCTCCTTCAGCAGATTGCCCTTTCCCCTGAACCTGACAATGCAAAGTTTACCTATGTAAATCAAAAAAGAAAAACAATGAAATGAACAGACTATTTTAGTCCACTGAAATGAACAGCCTCTAGCCAAGGATTCCACATTTTAAAGTCTTATTTCTCGCCTCAAAACCCAGCTCTTCATTGTTTGGATGTTATGAAGTCTCCAATACACATTCATGTACTATGTTCCCACAGCCGCAAACATACAGGCAATTGCAAGAAAAAATATTAGAACATGAGAAGCGCCACACTGAATCAGACCAATAGTACATCTAGCCTTGCATCCTGTCTCTCACAGTGGTCAGCTTCAGTTGCTTCAGAGACATGCACAACTTCCAGCTCCCAACAGTCAGTCAAGTTAACTACCAAAGTTCTTATTCTCTAAGGACTTATCTTTCTTTAACTGTGTTATGCAATTGGCTATCACAACATCCTCTGGCAATAAGTTCCATAGGCTAATTGCATGTTGAGTGACACAGTACTCCGCTTTATTCATTTTAATAAGTACTACCTGCCTCCCCCCTTTTTTTAAGTGAATCATTATTTTAAAAAAAACAAAAACATACAAGAATTCTTCCCGCCCCCCCCTCTCTTTATGGAATGCTCAGTGTTTTGGTTTTTTCTTATTTAAAAAAAAGAAAACAAAATCAGCATCTGCCACAGGTCAACTATCGAACATTTTACGTCTATACATCCGATTATTATTTTTAATACCTTCAAATTTTTGCAGAACTTCCTCAGTCTAAGGCTTATGGGAGAGAGACAGCACACACTGAAGCTTACTGGCAGTATAAAATCTGACATTATACCACTACCGCTCATTCAAGGTCTTAATTTTGTTCCAGTCATTCTAAGTTAACAATATCTTTTCATTTAAAGTATTCTCTTACCCAGTTCAGTAACCTGGCGATCAAAAGGAAAACGAATTGCTCTACCATGGAGAGGAAGCCGGGTAAGACAGTCATGGCAGACAGTATGACCACACAAAAGCAGTCGAGGAACTTTGTCACCTTGCAAAGAAAATACATCTTCACAGACGCCACATTCAAGAACATATAAATTAAGAGAATGCATTCATTTTTATTTTATTTATTTATTTATTTTAAAAATTTAATAACCCGCCTCACCTGACACAGCAACTTGGGGCAGTTTACAACAACAATTTTAAGATAAATAAAACAACTCATAGCAAGAGAATTAAAATCCCACCCACCTAGCCCACTGCCCCCACCCATCTTCCCCACCAAACTCGGAAGACTCGGGGGACCTCAAGGAGGGCACCTCTGGACGACCGCAAGGGCCGATCCAGCACCTGGGGGGGTGAGGCAGTCCTGCAGGTAGGCAGGGCCTAGGCCGTTTAGGGCTTTATAGGTCAAGCACCAACACCCTGAATCGGGCCCGGAAGACTATAGGCAGTCAGAGCAGAGATTGGAGAACTGGTGTAATATGCTCCTGGTGGCCCAGTCCCACTAGGAGACAGGCTGCCGCATTCTGCACCAGCTGCAGCCTCCGGGCCATCACCACGGATAGCTCCATGTAGAGTGTGTTACAGTAGTTCAGTCTAGAGATGATAAAAGCATGAATGACAGTGGCCAGTCTGAGACTTACGGCTGTAGCCATCGTACCAGATGGCGAAAAGTGCTCCTCGCCACAGCCATATGAAATTTATATGGCCACCATATTTATATGGAATACAGTATCTACTCACTAACTGGCAAGTGGACCACATCAAACTAACATTTCTCATTTATAAAAGACTCTCATCACAACTGTTCAGCTGTATTAAACCATCAGCAAGAACTGTCCCATTTCATAGCTCTTCTTTCATGGATTCAAGCCAAGGATTGCTTTTAGCTGTAAAAATAATCCTCAGTAAAGTTCCCTCTCTACAGCTAGATCAGGGTGTGAAAGTTGCAAGTGCCTGGGAGCCATTGGCGCCCAGAAAACTGAGGCTGGCGACTGGTTCAGGGGTGTAGTGAGGCAAGAACAGTCTGATATCAGGATAAAGTTTGGTTGCTGATTTCTTTTTTTGTGAGGTGGCTCCCGGAGTTCAATCTGAAATTTAATTCCCCGAGCTATATATCACAATGCCATCCCCAAACAGTAAAAAACCCTGAATAATACCCAAAAATTAAATTTGAGATTTAAATCTCATGAGATCCATTTAGAAGTCAGACTTTGAATATGGGGTTGTTTTTTTTTTTAATGCATCCTTTCTTTAAAAGGTCTGACAACAGGGGAGAATGGGGGTACAATTGTAGTAAGTCCCCAAGCTCAGAGGGGACCACCAAAGTTACAAGAATTCTCTTTTAACATACATTAAAATATGAATGAAATAATAATTGCAAGTAATATGTGTAAATAAAGTACCAGCATGGTCTCCAGAAATTGAATTTCAAAACTTATTACAGGGAAGGGCAGGTAGGAGACCTCCAGCTACCAGAATATACTGGGGCTCCAAATTTCTCTCAAGGGGCCTAATGTTTTAGCCTTTCAGGTTCACATTTCCAAGCCTTTCCTCTAAAACCATGATGGCTAGATCAGTAGCTATCATAGGAACTACATCTGCAGCTGTCCCTGGGTCCTGAGATTTGAGGCCCCCCCAAACTCCCAGTAGGAGTCAGAAGCTCTACCCCACAGCCAGTCATTGGGGCCAGGATCCCAGCAGCCTGCTCCTTCCTCCCATGGAGACCCATCCTTCTCATTGCTGCTTCATCAAACTCCCTGCAAACCTCCAGTTCAGGCACAACCAACAGAGCAAGAAAAGGTAGAGTGGGAGTGAGACTGGGAAATGGTTCAGCCAGAAACAATGTGCTCAGGGCTCTGCCTGGGCTAGAGGAGCGTGCAGATTTTAAAGGGGCTCTAGCAGCGCTGATGGAGCTTCCAGATTCTTGGTGCTGGATGGAATCAGCACCTCAACTGGGAGATGTGTGTGTGTCTGGGGAAGTCATGGGCTCTGCCTGGCAGGGGGAATAAGTTATGCTACCATGGCCTTAGCCAGGGTGAGCAGTGAGGGAAGTCACTCTGCCTCTGGGAGTGGAGCATTGGGAGGCTGTGGAGTACGAGTGTGGATGAGAGTGCATGTAAGCGTGTGTGTGCATGTGCACAGGAGAGTGCATGTATGTGATGGAGATGCATGTAGGCATGTGCATTTGTGACAGGAGAATGCATGTATGTAACTTTTTTTGTTCTCCAGGTGTCTTTAGAGAATCTACTGCTGGTACTTTTTTTTCCCCTTCCCCTTTTACTGTCTCCCTGTAAATGGTTTAAAACTGATCTTACATGGATTTCAAGTTTTACTGTACTAATGTTGTGAAGTGTTCTGAGTGCCTGGGGGGGGGGGGGGGGGGGGAAGAGAGAGAGAAAACGTATGAGAGGGGTTGTCGGACCAAAGAGTTTTTTCTCACAAAAAATAGACGGCAACACAGGTTAGTGAATAAACCCACAGCAAACGAGAATCCACTTCTGGAAGCGAGCCAGTCTCGAGGACAGACGCTCCCAAGTTGGCACCATGCTATCAGTGGATAGGAACGGGGTTGTGACTCGACTTTTATTTGCTTATACTCCGCATAGCTTTACTAGTATCTGGGGTCGCAGGATTAGATTTAAGCCTCAGCAACCCCGTTTTGGGAGCTACTGCCACTGTACGAGCAGGACAAGGCCAGCTCTGTAGGCGACTCCCAGCCAGGAGTCAGTCCAAGCGGATATTGGGGGGGTGGAGAGAGAGAGAACGACGCCTGCCCGGGTGCCTCCAGAACAGCCAGGGCTGGGGTGACAGCGTGAGACAGCTCCCAGGCAGGGGCCGCAGCCGCGCAGCACGGCATCGGGGGGAGAGAGAAGGCTAGAACTAAACTGCGGGCAAAGGGGCTTGGACACGCTGCTACCACTGTCCCGCACTCCTCTCACCTTGACAGCGGCCCCGCCGGGGCCCCGGCCGCTCTGCCTATTCCCGGCAGCCGGTCCTGCACTGGCCCCGACCTTGTTTACAAGTAGAGCAGCCATCTTGGAAAAATGGAGGAGAAAGGAGGAGCCACCTCAAGCGACAAGAGCTCGGAGCCCAGGGGAAAAAAAAGGGGGGGGGGTGTTACGCGCTGACGATAAAAGGTCGGCGACGTGACATCACCAAAAACGGCAGCAAGGAGAGAAGAGGGGGAAGAGCAAATTCTTTACTAACCGGCCGTGATTTTAATCTCTGTGCATGTGCTATTGGTCAAAGACTTTATTTCCCAGCATGCAACGGGCCACCGTGACAGCTAGGAGGCTCACGAAGTTTTCTATCAGGCAACTAATATCGTGGTGACACCCCAAGAGGGGCGAAGGACTACAAGTCCCAGCAAGCAATTCACGCCGTCCGGTATCCTAGATGAGTTCGAGTCCCCTTTTTATAAGCCGAAGGGAAGCGGTGCATGTCGGAGCCTGTAGTTTCCTGTTTATCAAGGGGGCACATTGCATTATGGGAAATGCGCCTGCTGAAGCACAGGGTCGACTCCCTGCACTTTTAATCCGGTTTCTTCTGCAATTGGAGGAATCTTGAGCTTGTTGGGTCTCCTAGGCGTTAAGCCGAGAGAGGAGAGGAAAGGCTGCGGTCATGGATGTGAATCAACCTAAGCAGGAACATCTCCTTGCCCTGAAAGGTACCGACTCACCCAGGCCCAGCGCTGCCGACCGGCTGTGTTTCTCTAGCCGTCCTAAACCTGGGGGCGCGGTTGTGGGGAGAAAGCGGATCGGCTTCCGGGGCGGGGGGCGCTCTGATACCCCAGTGACATGGGGCTGGTGAATGGGAAGGGGGTCGGACCCATGAAGGGGGTGGGGAGGAGCTGCGGCACTCTGGGTGGCCTTGGGCAAGCGTCTATCTTCAGCGTCTGTCTCCCGTCTCTGAAAGGGTCGGGCGCGGGGAACAGGTATGAATGACAGACGAGCTGGTCACTGTCATGAGGGGCCCTTACGTCTCCCTCTGGGAATGCAGTGTGATTGCCACACATACATACCCGTCGGGATTTCCCTCGCTAGAGATGCGGGTGCAAGGGACTCCACAAGTTTTGTCTCAATAAAATGCGGGTGAAGGGGTTTGGAGGCTATAGTGCAAACGTCCACCATTCATGTGGGGGCTGAGCCACAGACATCAGTAGAGGGAGGATTGCACCCTAGGTGCTGTTATCAGTTCTGTCAAAGACTCACTCTGTGGCTTTGTTACTTGTCCTTTCTCTGAGTAAAAACAAACATGACAGTAACCCTCTTTGGCCAGCTTTGTCCTGCAGTGGCTTGCAGGTCACTGTCACATTGTGCTTGGGCCCTCAGATGTTTGCCCAGACTGACCCTGGGTGTTTCAGCAGCTAACCTGGGTTGTTACTCAGCCAGGGTTGCCACTGCTCTGCTGTCGCTTATGTTTTTACCCTCTGTTTTCTTCTGTAAAGTGGCAACGCTAACTTAGGGTGATATGAAAGAAGACGATAGCCCACTGTAGTTCGTGTTCAGTCCGTGAAGCCATCACTCGCATGTTTAGCATGTCCATTATAATAAACAGGCAGAGTCTCCTGCCTTGTGGCAGCATCTACTCTGTGGCAATAGCAATCCCTCTCCTTGGGGCCCAGTAATGTGAGTTTTTCAGAAAATTTTGAATTGGAAAATCTTCCAATGCTAATTTTTTTCTAATTTTGCATAAAATTTGCCTAAATCTTCTTGCTCAGAAAATTTTTCTATGCAACTTTTCCCGATCCCTTAGATAGATTATGGTGTGATTTGGCATATCGGACCTATATCTTTAGTAAACAACACTAAACAATTCACCATATTAATTTTATATGCTGTAATATCTCAATGTTTTTCCAGTAGCCTGCCAAGTGCTAACTGCAATATTTGATTAGAGGGAGAGAGAAAAATCAATAAAAACAATGTGGTTTAACTGTTTTATATTGAAACAAATTCAAAGTTAGAAATTATTTATATTGACTTGTAAATATCTTAAAACATAACCCAACAGTAGAACATTTTTAAACAATGAGAAAAAATTAAGGGTGGCAGCAGGCACTAAAAATATTAACATACACTGTTTTTTTTAGCATGCCCAAACATATATTGCCAGTATTGTCCACTAATTTACTTGTCTAACAGTTAACTTTCACTGAGGGCACTCCTTAGTTTCACTGTCACTGTCTGTGGAAGTGCTTACGCTACCTAGTTCCATTTCAGATTGAGGCAAATCTGATTCAGAATCAAAACTGCTTGACTCACATTCTCTTTCATGAAAGGATGGTTCTACCTGCAACAGTTGTGCCTGAAACTGATCTGAGAGCAAGAAGATATTTTGAGAAATAGAAACAACTTAGCAGCGTGTTCATTTGTTACATTAATGGAAGCCCTAGAAAATTTTCCACAGAAAAATTTGGTGGTGGAAAATTTTCCATTTTGGAAACTTTTCTGCCCCTCATCTCTGCTGTGTCCACCCATTAGCTGATCGCTGTCTCCCTCTTGCTTCCACCTCACAGTGGAGGGCCGGTGAGTGGGAGAGCACAGCTGGGGGTGCCAGGAGCTGCTCCTGGGGAGGGTTGGGAGGTGCAGCTGCTGTGGGGGCCAACCTGGCTGGGCCAGAGGGAGGGATTGGGAAGGGTGGGTGTTTCCTGCCACCTCATAGCTAGCGACAGTCCTGGCACGAATTCCGTGGAAGGATCAGTACATCTCTGCCCAGACTCCTCTCAGCTGGGAGCTGACCACTCTCTCCCTCTTGCCACCACCTCCCAGCTGGGGGCTAGCAAGAGTGAGAGCATAAGCGTGGGTGCCAGGGACTGATGCCAGGGAGGGTTGGGAGGCACGGCCAGGAAAAGAGACGGATTTGGAAGGGGTTTATGTCTCCTGCCACCTCACAGTGCAGAGCCAGTCCCAGCACAAAGCCCCGGAGACCCCGGGGAGGGATCAGTAGCTCTGTACTCCATCTCTTCCCAGTGTTAGCATGCCCAGAGAGGAAGATGGTTAGCATGCCCACCTTTCAGCTGGCCAGGCATGCTAGGCCTGGCTCTATTGTGCTGGCAGACCTGGATGCCAGTGAGGCTGCAGGCAAACTTAATTGACAAGATGTGGTGCCGTGGGTGCCCATTAGCCCTGACGGTGGACCCACGATGTCCCTGGCCGTCGCTGTGAGTGGCAGCTCTGTGGTGACCACATGGGGGCCATGTGGTGGACACCTAATAGGCATGTGGGAAGGTGCCTGATTAAGGCTAGTGTGGGCTATTGTCTCATTTGATTTCATCCTTAATCACCATTATAGAGAATGTTGAGCTCTTGGCATTTTAAAAAATCATCCTAGAGTGTCGTTTATTAATTGGTGACGGAGTTTTTTTGTTTATGGGCCACACAAATTAAAGGGCAGGCAGGTGTAGAAGCTTAAACTTTTGAAGGTATGAAAGAGAAGCTCTGCTGTGGATTGGAAAAGTATTCTGCATGGATTGGACATGAGGAGACAAGAAAGCTGATGAATATCACAGAGCACAAGTCATCAACTCCTGCAGGCAAAAACCTTGAGTATTGCACTACAATAGATGCAGTTTCCAGATGTTTCAGCTGATGCAGTAAAGTCCTTCTTACTGTTCAGTTTGTCCATGGTGTACAGAACACTATATATCTATCTTTTATAGTATTCTGATATTTGTATAGTGTGTCTGGTCTCTTCTTTGACTGCTCTCTGATCTCATCTGCTTACAACTGTGAATTAAGGACTATGGCCTCCAAAGGCACATGCCTTCATAGAACAGTATGGGATTAGTCATGTTGATTTCTCCTGCTCAATGCCAGTGGCTACATAATCAGTTTGACTAATATTTGTGTGGTGGTTCTGATCTGCTTACAGCAAATGGAGGATGCATTAATCTCGGTCAGAGCGGCTACATGAATTGTTTTACTGCCAGGTAATTCCTGTTTCATGGGAGCATGCATACTGTGTGTGAATCTGTAAGGGTGATCAAACCTTCATTTTATCTCTTACCTCTAGTCCAGAGCTGTGGAATGGGTATATTTCTCCATAATTAGGGTGTAAGTCACAAGCAAATATAATTTCATGGAGGAGTTATGGCTGCTTCTTGCTGGTAGTGAATTGCACTGTGTACTAGTCCCCAGCCCCGCCCCAGTTACCTTTTTTATTCGGTCCCACCCATGTCATTTCATGCCTCCTCATGTATACCTGTCCTACATTTGCTCAGTTGATATTTATGACTGGCTATGCTGAATGCCTGAGGAAGGGCCCCGCATGGCACAAAAGCTTGCATATTCTTACCAACAAAAGTTAGTCCAATAAAAGATATCACTTGAACTACTAGGGAGAGTAAGAGGTATCTTACTAACAGGTAAGAAGACCGAGCATTAAACAAATCTGTTGACAAATATAATATTGTTTCTATTTCTGATACTGCATGGTTTAGAAATGAGACCAAAGCATAAAATAGTGTAAACTATGTAGGATTGGAGCGTTTGGGTGAAATCCTAGCCTCAGTGAAGCCAGTTGTAGCTTTTTTGTCTATTTCATTGGAGTCAGGATTTAACTTGAGTTCTCTTTCGGCCAATCCTTCTCACTCTTATAATCCTCTAAAAGGCAGTGTATTGATTCTAATATACTGGTTCTAAAGCTACAGTTTAACAACACTAATGACCTTTTAAACTCTCATTCAAAATTAAATAAACAATCTGCTACATTTTCTGCTTTTATGGTAACTGCTTTGGAGTGAAATCTTTGTTTATTGAACTGTTGTTTGGAGGAAGAGGAGACACAAGGAATGATCTAGACCCTAATCCATCACAGAGCTTTCTGAAGTCGGATTCTTGGACTCCTTTCAACCTTCAAAATTTAAATACTGTGTTTAAACTCGGTGGGAAAATAGCCATATAATCTAGGTTGTTTCCCCCCATTGATAGTAGGTTAGCACAGGTGCTAAATGAATTTAACAGCTGAATGAAACTAGAGTGAAGAGGCTCCCAAACTGCAAGTCGTGACTACAGTGGGATCCACAGTACCGTCTGCAGATGTGGTTGATCTCCGATATACTTTGCATGCCTTTGTTGCTGTCTGGGGCTGCAGAATTACAACAGAGAGTGCAATCCTCTATCCATCAAAGTCAGTGGCTTAGCTCCCATTGACTTTTAATAGTAGAGGATTGTACCCGTAGTCTCAAAATGTGGTAATGAATGCAAAATGTTGGGAATCCCTGCTATAGCAATTAAAAGATGTTTTTTCATTTTGCACCATCCACTGTTGGTAATACTGCTTGTTTACATTTCCTAACATGCAAAGTTTTGTTTGCCTGAGAAAAAAATATTGAATTTTGGATACAGTAGGTAGAGTAAGGTAATAATGTGTGACTGCCTGTGCTGCTCTGAAGTTTGTGCAGTCAGCTGCTTGATGTGCAAATTATGCTCATGACCGGCAATAAGAAAACTTTCTTATTGGGCCCCCAATCCTGCAAATCTTTCATGGGTGCCTAACCGTACGCATCTCCATAATCCCATTGAAAAGATTAACGTAGAAATCATTCTTACTAATGTCCAATTTTAAAATGTTGCCTTCTCAATACTGTTCTTCATCAGTATCAACTGTAACTTGCTTTTAACTAAGTCTGAAAGCTAGTGTGTCCCATTTGCTATTATTTTTTAATTATTATTATTTGGAAGTAGCAAGGAAATATTTATTTTTTCCACTCGTTTGTTAAGTTGTAAAAACATACTAGATACTAATAATAAGGTAATTGGTTGGTAATTTTGCTAACTGTCAAAGTTAGTAGCATTATGATGTGACAGATAATATTTAAAATCCATTTCAGTGTAGAGTATAAAACGTTATTAAAATAATGCCATAACTATGCATGACATTCTGATTTATGAGCAAATAGTGTCAGATACCTTGCATCATATACAACTTGTGAGGTTTAGTCAGGCATCCACTCTCAGACAGAGTTCTCATTCACAATTGGCTAAAAATGACAACGAAAGTGATGATAGACTGGGGTGGATTCTAGGGGAGAAGACTACAATTACCAATGGTAGGAAATTATGTCTTGGCTAGGGAGAAGTAGGTTTTCCAGTGAGAGGAGCTACTATTATTGCCAGTAACCAGTCTAGTAAATTATCAAATATTCTGCTACATAAATACACACATTTCTGATTTATGTTTACAGCATTTTATTTTGCTACAAAATATTCTGTCAACACTTTACTAGGGTAGTTAAATGAGATGGTAAACCTGCTAGTGTATCTTATTATTTATAATACTTCTGTTTTAGGTCGTGTTTTCTTCTGATCTGTGCAGCACATAGCAAAACGATTATAAATAAGATGTATTACACGTTAGTTCTGAGGAGCCTAATCCAGAGACTGTTTCTCTTATTAAAGATAACTGGATTTCTGCAGTACAAACATGGAAGTAGTTTTGCATTATCGACCATGCCAAGACCCTACAGAACTGCAAAAAACTGCAGAAGAAGCATTGAAGGAGTTTCCTCCTCGGCAGCTACCAAGATTTGTCCCTTGGTTTCCAGATGACTTGCACAGGTTTCCCCTCAAGCCCAAAAAAGAACCACCTATTATTTCTGGTGAGGAAGTGGAACAAGTAAAACAACTGCCTTCAGCTTCAAAACCCATTGTTGGGTCTCCATACTTTGACTGTACAGTAGACCTTCTAGAGTTTCAGCCTAACCTGAAAACTCAAAAGCATTTAATCCAGGCACAAACTGAATGTGGAAAAGCTGTTTTAGGCAATTTGGGAAAACAATCTGCAAATGAAGGACAAAAACTGAGAAGGTGTTGGAGTGTATCTGTTTCCAGCTCTAACCTTAAAGAAAAGGTTCTTCCTTTGTCTAGAGAACTACAGAGTAATTTACAAAAACTGAAGCTGCATGCATTTTATAGAGCAAGATGGACAATTGAGGAATCTGTTTGTAGTAATCAAATTCTGGAGGATGTTTGGATAAAACTCAATAGAATGATCAAGCATAAAGAATTGCCATCTTGCAATGCTACAATCCAGAGATGTGAGAGCCAGATATGGGTTTACTGTGATATATTGTACTGTGAATATGTTGGTAATAGTCTTAGGAAAAAGTTAAACCTTACTGGGAAAATTCACTTGATTGTGCATAAATATGGAGTTATATACAGTTTGTAATTTGGGGGCCAAACCAAGCAATAACATTCTACATAGAATATTAGACTTTTTGAAAACAGACTTTGAAACTAGTTGTATCATTTGTGGTTAGGTCTGTTCTTGCATAGTTTTGTTTGAATCCCCCTCCCCCCAAATATTTTATAGTGTGTGGGTATTATAAATGTGCTCAGACTTTTTTCACCATGAATAAAGCTAGAATCTTTTGCCCAGTAACTATTCAAAGTGACTGTTTGGTGTAGATTACAAGATTTGAGAGACAAAACTTGACTCTGTTGACTCAACTGAAATTAGGAGGCTGGAAAGGCAGGATTTGGCTTTTTAAGCTGCCACTTTCGCAATGGAATTTCAACTTCCAAGAAGCCTTGATTATAACAAGGAAACAGCCCTTGTAGGGGAAGAATCCTTGTTTTAGATAAATAGCATTCCACACAAACCTTTTTGCCTTATTTGTAGTTTAAATTGGCCTAAAAGTACTGACTAATAAAAACAAAGCTTGGAGAAGATGTTGCTTTTGCTGCAGTAATGGATCTTCAACTCCTATTTTTTGTTTCTTGAATCAATATTTTTTCTGGTATTCTGTTTGTGTGTGTCTCTTACATTCAGTCCTCAATTGCTTATAATTATAGTGGTGAAAAAGAAAGGCGATTTCGGAGCCATACTTAGTACTCTGATCCCACTGGAAAATTAGCAAGACTGGTTTTTATGCGTTTGAAATTGCATATGTTCAGAATGTACCAGTCTCATATGACAAGAATATTTTTTTCATGTAATCTTACCTTCATGGTACTATCTTCCAACGTCCACTATTTCAGTTATCTTAATTTTCCAGACCTACAGTCTGTCCCCCCATTACTTTGTTGGTAACAGCTAATATGTAGCATGAGAAAAATAGCAATGGACCTCTAACTGCCTGTTAGTGTAAACTCTGGCAGTGACCTTTGGAATTGATTTCATAGTGGAACAAAGCCTATGAAACTAGTGAAGAACAAACTCAGGACTCGGAGACAACTGATGTTAAAATCCTTACATATGCAGAGGCAGCCTTTTGGCCTAGGTAAAAATATCACTTAATGCAAAAATGGATTTTAAGCTGTTTGCATTCTTCTGGTTTTTTAACTAACTGCCTCAAAAGACTGCAAAAAGATAACCCTAAAACAACGCTGGGTGAAAACAGATCTGCATGTTAACACAGCTTTAAGATTTCTTATCCATGTTACAGGGCTGTATTGGTGCCCTATTCAGCCCTACAACATGGGTATTGGTTGTTTTGTTTGGGAGATTTTAGGTTTTGGGGTTTTTTATGTAAAATTTATATCCCGCCCCTCCTGCCCACAGGGCAGCCCGGGCCAGCAAACAACAATAATCAATAAAACAAAATTTTTAAAAACAATTTAAAAATACAATATGCGGGGAAAGAAAAACCCTGCCCCCCGTCGCCAAAAGCCTGACGGAACAACTAGGTCTTACATACGCACCGAAATAGCAGGAGAGTGGGAGCCAACCAAGCCTCCTCCAGGAGCAAATTCCACAGCACGGGCGGCCACTGAAAAAGATCTAACATCGGTGGCCGCCCGCCTCGCCTGGGGAACCTCCAAAAAGGCTCCCACAGACAATCTCAAGGGTCGCACGGGCACAGGGCGAGTGAGGCGGTCCCACAGATAAACAGGGCCCAGGCCGTGAAGGGCCTTAAAGGTTAAAACCAACACCTTGAACATGGCCTGGTGCTTTATAGGAAGCCAGTGCAGAGCCCGGAGCACTGGTGTCATGTGCTCCCTGCGACCCGCCCCCGTAAGGAGACGGGCCATGGCATTCTGCACCAGCTGCAGCCTCCGGACCAGCTTCTCGGGCAGCCCCATGTAGACCACGTTGCAGTAATCCAGCCTCGAGGTGATGAAAGCATGGGTGACAGTGGCGAGGTCGGAGTCTGAGAGATACAGCCGAAGCTGCCAGACAAGATGTAGCTGCCGAAACACATATTTAACTGATATGTATTTTAATATGTTTTTAATTATGTTGTCAGTCGCCCCGAGCTGCCTGAGGCAGGAGGGGGCGGCATACAAATTTTGATATAAATAAAATAAATAACCAGTGTTAAAGCAGAGTTAAGATGCATGTCTGCTTTCACCCACAGACTCAATTTTAGTCAGTTGTTTTTTTGGTTTTTTTAAAAGACACTAATGTTATCTAGATGACTAATAAAATGAGAAAGGTCTCCTTTACTCTTTATTAGAATGCAAAGTGGGACATGACAACATTTGTTTTTCACTCTGTCGCTCTAGATTGAGCAGCACACTATTGTGTTTTCTGCATTGGGCAACACCGTTTTTTCAAATTCAAATTTTATTTATTGCGTGACCTTTTGGTCCTTGCCGTCAAATACAAACAAACAAACGTCGGTGTTACCCAGGACAAGAAACCATACTAACATAACCAATGCCAAGAAAGCGGCTCTTAGCCCCCATCATCCTCAGAAAAAGAAGCATCACCAGGGATCAAGGGCAAGAATTTGAGGAAACGGTCCCTATAGGTGAAGGCCTGAACTCTAAAAAGGTTGACACAGCCCTCAAACGGGTCATATTAGTATCTGAGAGGAAAATGCAAAGCAGCTCGGAATAGGTCCTGCCACCGTTTTTTCTGATTGTACAATGAAGCAGTGCATGCTACATAATTCCATCCATGCATGAAACATCTACAGACCCAGGGGCATAAATAGGGTAGAGTAGGTCTTGGTGCCGGCCTGTTCCAGTGATAGGGGATGAAATTGCATGTGGGAACATCTGTCACCCAGGCTTGTGGCTCCTGGTGCAGCTGCACCACCTGTCCTTGTTATAGCTATGCCCTTGCCCACAGATGCCCTCTGCGTGGTTCCAGTAAATAGACTTATGCTGTATAGCATAAACTGTGCTGTAGTGGGTTACCTTCTTGAAGTGCAACATACTTTTCTATCACATGAGAGAAAAGGCCCAACAACCTCTGCGCTCAGACCACCCGCCTCTGAAGGCCTTTTTACCATGTAGAGCAGGTCACAGAGACTTCAGAGCAGTGCATGGACATTTGTTTTACTTGAGGCTTTCCACTGGACAATTGAGTAGTGTTAGATTAAATCTTAAAATATAATATTTTTAATATAGTACATGCAATTTTTCTTCAGTATCTAGAGTTGTTTTTTTCTAAAGAAGATCTGATGAATGGGTTCTGAGTACCAAAACTGGCCAATTTATTAAACTGATTGCTGAAGCGTTAGACAGTATTGATACTGAATCAATATCAACAAACACTTGAACATCAGGTTGTAGTGTTAGCCAGGAGTGCCTTTCACCAATGCCATCTGGTGATAACTGCTGCAACCCTTTCTTTCAGTTGTGGACTTGACCACAGTCATTCATGCCTTTGCTACCTCAAGTCTAGGCTGCAATGTGCTGTACATGGGGCTATTCTTGAAAACTCCTTGGGGGCTGCAGATCGTGCAGAACATGGTGGTCTGCCTCCTGATGGGAGTTGGTCACCGAGAGCATATTACACCAGTGCTCCAGAGACTGCAATGGCTGCCAGTAATGTTCAGGACACAATGCAGGGTACTAGTTTTGACCTATACAGCTGTACATGACCTGGGCTCTACATATCCAAAGGACCACCTCTCCCATTATGCCACCTTGTGACCCTTAAGGTCAACCGAGACATTCTCTTGCAAGTTCCATCATTGTACCAGATCTGTACAACCCAGGTGCACACACAGAGATGTTCTCAGTGGCAGCTTCACAGCTCCGAAACTCTCTTCTTTTAGAGGTTCGCCAAAGTCCTAGCCTGAGCATCTTCTGGAGGCAGTATAAGACCTATTTATTTGGCCAATTATTTAACAGGCAGGGTTAGGATTGGGGGGGGGAGGGGCAGTGGTATAGGTTTTTTATACAGAGTTTTATTGTTTGTATTTTATGTGTATGTTTTTTATGATTTCGATAGCCGCTCTGAGTCTTCAGGGAAGGGCAGACTAATATCCAACAAAATAAATAAATATAATCTGTTCATTTTAATTTATTATAGAAATGTTTAGCTCAAATACATAAACACTTGCTATATTTCTGCATTCAGGGTCTAGTTCTCCATCAGTATTCTGTTCCTATGCTCAGGTGCTGAAAAGGTTTTAAACCACCTTTGTACCTCCTGTACACTGAGGAAAGTAACGGTATTTCCAACACTTGAAAATTCTGAGCATGTCTGAAGATAATAAATTTGGCCCTTTTTATTTGCTTCCTGGTTTGTTTGTTTTTTTTAGTCTTTAGCTATTCTGATTTGTGTTTTTCTCCAAAGGCATGAGGATTAGAATGTTAGTTTTTTAAAATTTTATTTTATTTTTTTAAGATCAACTCCCTCCCCAACCCTGACAGTCTTGTGTAAACTGGGGGTAATTTTAGACGTGACGGGCCTGGATGCCCGCCACACTCAATCACGGACCGGGATCAGTTTCGGATCCCAGTCAGGAATTAGTCCGGCTGTCCTTCAGTCGTGCCAGCCTGATTCCTACAGGCGATCGGGGAGGGGTTGCGCGGCACGATGTGCGGCCGCGCTCCCCTGGCCACCTGCTTTCCGGGAGACAGGTGGGTGCAGCGGCCAATCCGGCTGCTGCACCCAATCCCGCATCGTGTTCTAGGCCACGATCTAGGTTGGGCCAACGTAACAGATGTTACTTTTGGCCAATCCTGGATCGTGGTCCAGCTAACCATGATTCTGGACCTCCGGACGGCCGGAGGTCCAGAATCATGGTCATTGTGGGGAGACTGTGGAGGATGCAAGAAGGGCCACTGCAGAACTTCTGCCAAATCCTCTACTCTGGGCATGTTCTCCAAGAGACACATGTGACCTCTTTGCCGCAAGAGTGCAGTAAAGAGGCCAGGATGCAACAACAGACCGGCTCCCCAGAATAGAAAGCACATCAGCAGACAGCTGGGACATGGCTGGAGTATGACTGAGCTCTAGCATTTCTTCACTTCCTATTGCAGGTCATGGGAAGAAGCAGCTACAGACCTGAGACTACTTTAAATTCATTGTTGCCAGTTCTTGCGTTTCTGTTGCAGCCATGGTGATACCGTGTATATTTTCTTAAATCCCCAGCTCTAGGAGTCGTGGGGTAATTTCAGACGTTCCGAGACCACGGTCAATCACAGTGAATGCCCTGTGGTGGCCGTTTGTCCCATAATGTCTGCTGTGTGTTCCGCCAGATGTTCACCGCAGTGAACCTCCATTGGGAACCACAATAATAATTAATGATACTCAGCTGTACCTCTGCTTTACATCCGACCCAGGCCCGGCAGTCTCGGTGCTTGACGGCTGTGGGGGACTGGATGAAGACTAGCTGATTGAAGCTGAATTCTGACAAGACAGAGGTGATGCTCGGTGGCAAGATTGGTGATGTGGGTGACGGGGGGGTTCTCCCATTGTTGATGGAGCCCGCCCTGAGTTGTCAGCTTGCGTTCAGAGCCTTGGGGTACTCCTGGATCCACAACTGTGCATAGATGTCCAGGTGTTGGCTGTGGCTAGGAGTGCTTTTTGTCAACTGCCTCTGGTAGGAGGGTTCTCTCAGTCTCCAAGTGGCAGGGTTTTACTTAGCAGCAAGGAGTTCCCGTTGTAAACTAATGTTCTGTCCATCACATCTTAATGCTGAAAACTCTTTGTTGCTGGATTTTTGGAGGCTCCGCCTACAATGGACAAGCCCCTCCCTAGCGTTCTGCCAGCCATAAGGTTCTGCCAACCCGCCAGCAGACCGGCAAGCCTTTGGGGCCCCGCAGCAAGGCTTGTCACGTGGCCCCTCAAACCCTTGGGCCGGCCCTGCCTGGCCTATCTGATTGACTGTCTTGCTTTTCGCATCTCAGAGCGACTCCTGCAGTCATCAGGGGGCGCCCTCCTGGACGTTCCTCGCTGTAGAATGGTGGGGACCAACAGGCGGACGTTCTCGGTGGCTGCACCTGTGTTTTGGAACTTGCTTCCGGTGGGTGTGTCTCAGCCCAAATCTTCTCACCTTCCGGCACCAATGTAAGGCATGGCTCTTCTGCTAGGCATTCGGTGATGGGGAGGTGTTTGGGGTTTAGGGGTGAGTGGGCTTTTTAGACTTTTGTGCACCAGAATGGGTTTTTAAAATTGTTTTATAGTGTTGCTTTTATTGTTGTGTTTTTGTATATTTATATTATATTTTATATGATTTTATTGTTTGTAAGTCACCTAGAGTTGCCAGAGGCAGAATGTAGGTGGGGTAAAGATTAATAAATAATAATATTGACCCCCTGGCCAGGATGGTAAGACTATTTTATTCATATTTCTATGACACCCCATCCCACCGTATTTATTTATTTATTCATTCATTTCATTTGTACCCCACCCCTCCTGAACACAGCTCGGGGCGGCTTCCAGCAATAAAATACAATAATATAAACAGTTTAAAACACATAAAAATAAATAGGATAGGGGAGATAAAAAAAAAAAAAAGTATCCCTGCCTGGCAAATGCCTGGCCAAATAAAATGGTCTTCCATCATTTCCGGAAGATAAGCAAGCTTGGGCTTAGGCAGACCTCCAAGGGAAGGGAGTTCCATAATTGTGGGGCAGCTATCGACAATGCTTCCCTGCATGCCCTAGTGACAGGGAAATGGCACCTGCAAGAGGGTGTCCCTGACTGAGCTCAGGGGCCGCAAAGGAACATAAGAGAGGAGGCGGTCTTTCAGATATGTGGGGCCCAACCTATTTAGGGCTTTATAGGTTAAAACCAGCACTGTCAATTGTGCCCAGAAAGCTATCGGCATCCAGTGCTGAGTCTAGAGCACTAGTGTAATTCACCCCCAAAAGAAGATGAGCACTGGTGTAACTCACCCACAAAAGAAGATGGGCCGCTGCATACTGCGCCAACTGCAGCTTCCAAACGATCTTGAAGGCCAGCCCCACATAGAACACATTGCAATAGTCTAGCTTGTGGTTACAAAGGCATGGATGACTGTGGCCAAATACAAATCTGATAGAAATGGTCACAGGCTTCTCACCAGATGTAATTGGTGAAAGGCATTCCTGGCCACCTCTGCAACCTAACAATCCAGGTGCCATAGTGGACCGAAGAGCTCCCCAAGGCTACAAACCTGAGTGACCCCATCAATAACAGGACATATGTCTCCCAGGACATACGGCCGGCCAGTCATCACCTCAGTCTTGTCTGGATTCAGCTACAATCAGCTCACCCAGATGCAATCCCCAATGGTAGCCAGGCACTGGGTAAGCACCAAGACTGCAGGTCTTGGGTCAGATGAAAAAGCAAGAAAGAGAACTGAGTGTCATCACCATATTAATGGCACCTCCAAATCTTCGAACAATTTCACCCAGGGGCCTCAGATACACATTGAACAGGAGTGGAGACAAGATGGAACCCTCTGGAACCCCACATGGGAGCACCCGAGGCGATAACGAGTCATCACCCATCACCACCCTCTGGGTTCTCCTGGCCAGGAATGAGCGGACCCACTCGAGTGGTCCCTCACTCCCTAGCCAAGTCCCGCAGCCAACACCTCATGATCAACAGTATCTAAGGCTGCTGACAGATCTAACAAAATCAACAGGGTACAATTTCCCCTGTCAATTTCCAAGCGGAAATCATCAACCAAGGCCACAAGTGCATTCTTGGTACCATGCCCAGAACAAAAACCCTACTGATGTGGGTCCAGAAATCCAATAGCATTGAGATGCGCTTGAAGCTGCGAGGCAACCACCTGTTCAATAACCTTCCCTAAAAAGGGAAGGTTACAGACAGGGTGATAGTTGGCAGGGGAGTCAGCATCAAGAGATGGTTTCTTGAGCAGGGAATGGACGACCACCGTTTTAAGGCCATTGGGCACCCTGCCCTCCTGAAGAGAGGCATTGACAGTGCCGGCCAGCAATGCCCCCAGTGTCTCCTGGCTGGCTTACACCAGCCAGGATGGGCATGGATCTAGTTCACAACTGGTCGGTCGCACACCCTATCCCAAACACATTCTTCGCATTTGCGGGTGTGATCAATTGAAGCTGATCCACGTAAACCGGACGAGATAGAGCCTCCTGAACCCCAAACTCTGACCCTCCACCCAAAGTAGCAGCGCCCAAATCGAGCCAGATAAGAATGACTTTATCTGCAAAGTAGGTGGCAGACTCTTCACAGCGAGCAGCCGATGCCTCTAACTCAGGGCAGAGACAGCCATGATTTAATAAGCTATTCACACAGAAGAACTCTGCTGAGTGGCACTTCGCAGATCCTATGGTGACCGCAGTGAAAGGCGTTGACATAACTATGGAATGCTAACGGAGATTAGACCTGCTACTAATGTCAGAAACACAATAATAATGGTGATTTCAGTTACCCTAATATTGACTGAGTGAATGTCTCCTTGGGTTGTGATACAGAGGTATAATTTCTAAATTCCATAAATGATTATTTTTTTTGGAGTAGCTGGTCCTGAAACCTATGAGAGGAGGAGCTACTTTGGATCTAGTCTTAAGTAGAGTGCAGGACGTGGTGCACGGGGTATATGGAGGTGGAGTTGTTTGGCAAAAGTGATAATATAATCAAATTTGACATACTGTAAGTATGAGAGAGAATGACAAATGAAACTACTGCAGTAACATTTAACTTTTAAAAGGGAGGCTATGTAAAAATGAGGAAACTAATTTATTATATTTATTTATTTCAATAATTTTACTACCCCACCCCTCCTGCCACAGGCAGCTTGGGGAGGCTCACAGTCAGACAAATAAAACAATAAGACTTAATAAAATAAAAACTAAAAGGAGCACTTGTGAAGATTAAATGTTTGCAAGAGGCACGGAGGATATTTAAAAACACCCATCTTGGAAACCCAGATTAAATGTATTCCACAAATAAAAAGAGGTAACAAGAGGACCAAACATCTGCCAGCGTGGCTAAATGGTGAGGTGAAGGTGGCTATTACAGCTAAAAAGGCATCCTTTAAAAAAATGTAAAGCTAGTCCTAATGAGGAAAATAGGAAAGAGCATATGCACTTCAAAATTAGAAGTCAAGCATTAATAAAGCAGACCAAGAGGGAATTTGAAAAGCAAGTTGCTAAAGATGCAAAAACTAGTAATAAAAACTTTTTCAAGTACATCAGAAGCAGAGACTTGAACCGAGTTCAGGTTCTCGGGGCAGATGAATTACATCCTAGGGTACTGACGGAACTAACAGATGTAATCTCAGAACCTCTAGTTATAATCTTTGAGAACTCTTGAAGAACGGGTGAGGTGCCAGAAGACTGGAGATGGGGAAATGTTGTCCCTATCTTTATAAAGGGGGAAAAGGCGGATCCGGGGAACTACAGACTGGTCAACCTTGCATCAATACCTGGTAAGATTCTAGAGCAGATTATAAAGCAGTTAGTCTGTAAGCATTTGGAAAACAATGCAATGATTAATAGGAGCCAGCATGGGTTTGTCAAGAACAAGTCATGCCAGACTAATCTTATTTCCTTTTTTGATACGAGTTATTAGTTTAGTAGATCATGGGAATGCCATGGGCGTAGTATATCTTGATTTCAGCAAAGCATCTGATAAAGTTCCCCATGATATTCTTCTTGACAAGCTCTTTAAATGTGGGCTAGATGATTCTACTGTTAGATGGATTTAAAGCTGGTTGAAGAACCGTACCCAAAGAGTGCTCATAAATGGTTCCCCATCAATCTGGAGGGAGGTGTGGGGGGCTCAGGGCTCGTTCCTGGGCCTTGTACTGTTCAACATCTTTATTAATGACTTGGATGAAGGAGTAGAGGGAATTATTGTCAAATTTGCAGATGACCCAAAACTGGGGGGGATAGCTAATACTTTTAGAAGAAAGAAACAAGATTCAAAATGATCTTGACAGGATGGAAAGCTGGGTCAAAACTAACAAAATGTAAAGTTCTGCATTTAGGTAAGAAAAATCAAATGCACAAGTATAGGATGGGTGATACTTGGCTTGGCAGCAATACATGTGAAAAGGATCTTGGGGTTGTAGTTGATCACAAGCTGAACATGAGTCAGCAGTGTGATGCAGCTGCTAAAAAGACTAGTGCAATTTTAGGCTGCATTAACAGAATCGTAGTGTCATGGTCATTAGAAGTAATAGTTCCACTCTATTCTGCGCTGGTCAAATCTCATCTGCAGTACTGTGTCCAGTTCTGGGCACTGCATTTTAAGAAAGACATTGAGAAATTGGAACAGGTTCCAAAGAGAGCGACAAAGATGGTCAGGGGTCTGGAAACGATGTCCTATGAGGAAAGGTTGAAGGAGCTGGGTATGTTTAGCCTGGAGAAGAGAAGACTAAGGGGAGACATGAGAGCAGGCTTCAAAAATCTGAAGGGCTGTCGTATAAAAGATGGAGCACACATGTTCTCTGTTGCTCCTGAGGGCAAGACTAGAACCAAGGGGTCAAATTACAAGGAAGCAGACTTCGGCTAAACGTTAGGAAGAACTTCCTAATGGTAAGAGCCGTTCAACAGTGGAACAGACTTCCTAGGCGGTGGTGTGTTCTCCTTCGCTGAAGGTTTTCAAACAGAGGTTAAACGGCCATTTCCCAGGGATGCTGTAACTGTGGATTTCCTGCATTGAGCAGGGGATTGGACTAGATGACCTCTGATGTACCTTCCAAGTCTAAGATTCTATGGTTCTACACGGTGAAAGGAGCATTCAGGGTGGATAAGGCCATTGCAGAGACGCTGAATAAATTCTTTGCTTCAGTCTTCACTGCAGAGGATGTTAGGGCCCAACTCATGCCAGAACTATTCTTTGTTGGTGATGAATCAGAAGAAGAAAAGGTTTTAGAGCAAACTTACAAACTAAATAGTAACAAATCACCAGGGCCAGATGGTATGCACCTCAGAAATATGAAGGAACTCAAATATGAAATTGAAGATGGGCTTAATGGGATACGACTCTTCAGCTTGAAGAAGAGACAACTGAGAGGGGATATGATGGAAGTTTATAAAAGTATGAGCAATGTGGAACGAGTTAATAGAGAGTGGTTATTTACCCTCTCAAATAGTACTAGAACCAGGGGATAATCCAGGAAACTAACTGGCAGCAGCTTTAAAACTAGTAAAAGTAAGTGTTTTTTTTCACTCAACACACAATTAACTTGTGGAATTTTGTTAGAAGATGTGGTCAGGACCAGTAGCATAGCTGGGTTTTTAAAAAGGATTGGATATGTTCTTGGAGGGTAGATCCATTTGCCGTTATTAGCCAAGTAGGTTGGGGGGGACGTAACCTCTTACTATCAGGAGCTGGGAACGAACAACAGAGAATGGATTGCCCCATTGTGACCTGTGGGTACTTCTCCCAAGTGACCAAGATTGGCCACTGTCAAGAGACAGGATGCTGGGCTGGATGGATCACTGGTCTGACCCAGTATAGCACTTCTTATGTTGGTGATACTATCAGGCTATTGAATTCACCTTGTTTGCACAAATGTTCTGCTGATTTCAGACTGATGTCTGTTAGCAGCACAATACGGCTAGTGGAGGGTTTTTCTTTTTGCACAAGGTGGTGTCCAGTCATATGCTTATTACTAATCACTGTCTAGCAATCGAATGGAATAACTCCAGCATTTTCATTTGTCTTTGTACTTGACCTAGAATGAAGAAACAAGTAGGGGTGTGCATGTCGTTTTTATTATTACAATAATGATAACCTATTTCATTTTCATTATTGCAATAACGAAAACAACAAATAACGAAAACAACTCTGTTTTTTAAATAAAGGGGGGAAACTGAAAAACCTATTTCCTGTTATAACATTTTTGATCCTTATTTGAGTCTAATGAAACTTGGGGAGATTGAACCTGTAGCAGGGGGGTCCCCCCAGGGCCACACAGGGTGCTGGGGTCACACTCTGGGGAATTAGCTCACCCCCTGCTACGCCATTTCAGCCTTGAGCCTCGGCTGAAACCCCTCCTTACAGGCAGGGCGTACCCTCTCAGGACACACCCCACAGAGGGTATTAATTCACAGTTCTTTATTGGACACAACCCGTGTCCTCTGTACCTGGGGCTGCTGGCTCAGTCGCCTCCACCCTGCAGGCCCAGGTTCATCTCTGCAGACTCAGGCGCAACACAACCCCAACCCCCCAAAGTCCATCCAGCCAGGCCTTAAACCCCCAGGCCCTGGCCAAGCCTTCCCAAGGCAAGAGGCTCCCTCCTGGGCAAAGCCTCCCATTTGCCTGGGTCCTTCTAGTTCTCCAGCCTTCAGCACCCTGGAGAGTGTAGAGCAGGAAGGCTTTCTCAGGGAGAATTTGCTCCTTCGGCTCCCTGGCAGAGAGACTCTCCTCTCTGCCTTGCTCTCTTCTTATACGCAGACAGAGTGGGTGTGGCCAGGCTTGCTCTACTCAGCCTTAAAAGGCCACTAACCTGCCCGCTCTGTCCCAGGGGTTTCTCAGCCTGTGCTCCCCACAGGCTGATCCCCAGCTCTGCGGCTGGCTCTGCCACACCCCTGTGGGTGCTCAGCCATCTGGCTGGCCCCCACAACCACCTTCTTACAGAGGCAGCAGCCCCACAGGACTTCTCCCTGCTACAGTACCCTCAATGGAGGACACTATGTGTACTATTTTTTGAAAAGAATAGCTAAAGGGAACCGATTTTAGAAGCAATTGAATGTTGTGATTTTAGGAAAAGCTCCATACACATTCATGGCTACAACTTCTTTATCTTTTATCCAATGTGCATGAAACCTGTGAATAATATGTCCCTTCACAAGCTTAACACTCTTGCCAATCTTCAGAAAGATTGGATAAAGGGTCTTGATGGTATAGGACATTCACTTGAAAATACATTTCCAGCTGAAAATACATTTCCATTCCATCCTGTTTACAAGACATTTGGCAGGAATGTATCGCCTACCTTCCCTGTCATCTCTGCCAAGCTACAGGACAATTTGATAAAGGGACTCTATTATATAAGCAATTGAAGTTGTCCCCCTGAAGACCATTATTCAGATAAATAGCACATGCAGTGCTAGTCAGAGGCAGGCACCTGGCATAGCAGGGGGGAGGGAGGCTGTAGGGGGGAGGATGTGGAGCAACCCGAAAGATTGACAGACACGTTAACTGGCCAATTACTGCATGCTTCCAGTTTTACAGGACCAATCAGGAGTGGCTTCGAGGCGAACATAGGGGGCGACCCTCAGGCGGGCATAGAAAGGATATAACTGGGACTTTGGGTATAGCATCCGAGCAATCAGGAGACATAGTTTACACATCCAGGCTGGCCAATTATCATCAAAATCACATCCTGCAGCACTGTGACAGAGGACATAAGAGAATCTCTATTGGCTCTTTCCTAAACAAATGCTTCTGACTTGCCAGTAACAAGTGAGGGAGAGATGTTGGGATGGTCACAGCACAGAATGAGGATATTTGGTTGACATTTCTGCTGGCCAATTGTCATCACAAACCCATCTTATTCCACAGTGACACGTAAGAGAATCCCTGGCATAGGCTCCTCCTATGCATATGCAGTGCAGGCATATAAAATTGGGACACTTTATCACATCTTTCTGATACTGGACAGAGATGATCAGCTTGGGCTTCATTTTCGACACTCATCTTTCCTTTAAGCCTTACATTGATTCTGTTGCCGCTTCGCCCTGCATAACATCGCTCGGATCCGCCCCTTTCTCTCTATCTCCTCTGCCAAAACCCTTGTTCATGCCATGGTCATTTCTCACCTCGACTACTGCAACCTTTTCCTTGCTGACCTCCCTCGCTCTCACCTGCCCCCCCCCC
>QEPC01005272.1:2107420-2140603 GCA_003113815.1 Sphenodon punctatus
GGGGGGGGGGGGCTGCATGGCGAAATGCGTGCCACACAGCCCCGCCCCCCCCACGCTTCCCCAGCAGCCCGCCCCCCCCCGAAACAGGCGGGTGCTGTGGCCAATGCGGCTGCTGTACACGCCTGCCCCCGGGGATTTGACCATGCCCGGAATCGGCGGCAGCACGGCCACCAATTCCGGCCACTGTAAGCGGTCAGATGTGACGTTGACACGCTCAACCACGGGGACTTTCCCGTGGTTGAGCGTGTCAGTGTCATGTCTGTTCACTGTTATGCCGGGTGTTCACCTTCATGAATCACGGGGAGGGAACAGATTTACCACACTTCTGTGCCTCCCGAGGCACGGAAGCGTGGTTAATCTGTTCCCTCCCTGTGATTCATGGGGGTGAACATCTGACGTAACACTGAACAGACGTGACGAGATCACGCTCCCCCTGTGGGAATCCACTGTGGTTGAGCGTGATCTCATCACATCTGAAAACACCCTACGTTAGACAGTGGGAACAACTTAATTTAAATTATTTGTAAAAACTATTATTATTTGTTAAAACTAATTGAATTTAGAGAATTAATTTAATTACGGACAAGGGCAATAAAAAAATTATCAAGGATATGGAACGACTCCTGTATGAGGAGAGGCTTGATAGGTTAGGGTTCTTCAGCTTGGAGAAGAGACGACTGAGAGGGGATATGATAGAAGTTTATGAAATCATGAGTGGTGTGGAACACGTAAATAGGGAGCGGTTATTTACCCTCTTTAAGAGTACTAGAACAAGGGGACACTCCATAAAATTAACTGGCAGCAGATTCAAAACAAATAAGAGAAAATATTTTTTCACTTAGCGTACAATTAACTTGTAGAAATCACTGCCAGAGAAAGTGGTCATAGCCAGTAGTATAGCTAGTTTTAAAACAGGATTGGATAAATTATTGGCGTATAGGTCCATTAATGGCTTTTAGTCAAATAGGTTTTGAGAATGTAACCTCTTACTGGAGGCTGGAACAACAGGGAACAGATTGCCCATTGTGACCTGTTGGGTACTTCTCCCAAGAGAGAGAGATTGGCCACTGTCGGAGAGAAAATGTTGGGCTTGAAGAACCATTGGTCTGACCCAGTATGGCACCACTTATGTTATGTTCTTAACTGCAAACCCCTATGTAAGCATTCATAGGCCCAGTACTGCAAACATTTATATAGATGCTTAACTTTTCTACTGGTGAGTATGCCATTGATTTCAGCAGTGAAATAGTAATTCACACTTATAGTGTAACTACAGTACATACTTTAACAGACCTTTTGGGATCTGTGTCTTTTGTTCACGATAGTGAAAGTTTCATAATAATGCAAGGACATTTTGGGAGGGAGTTTCCAAGTTCTTCATAAACTAGAGTCTGCTAAAGCAAAAGGTGATGTAGCATGAGTTAACTGTATTTTTTGTTAAATAGAATTGCCTTTAAGTATTTGCAGAGTCAAGCCCTTATTTTGGCTTAAGAGTGGCTTATGATGGTCTAGCTCAAGGTTCAATCCAGACAAGACTTATTCTAGAGCAGCAGTAGCAGATCTATAGTAAGGCAGCTGCAGTCTCACTGAACAGCGCCTCTGCTGTTCAGTGGGAGGTTTTGGTGCAAACACTTTCGGCTGGCGACTGAATTACTGTGGCTTGTATATTCTGTGTCTTGGTTTCATAAATTAAAGGACGTTATGTAGTACCCTCTGGTGGTTCTAAATATAAAATAAGGTTTTCAAAAAAATGTTACTTAGCTGAAGAAGTGCCATTCTCTTCTAATGGAGGAGAACTTACGTCGGGCACATGCGTGGTGGGTTTCGATCGGTGTAGACTGACGGGAGGTAGAAGGCTTTCTGCTAGGTGGAAAGATGTGGCCTGGAGTTGGTAAGCCTGTTGGGGGATAGATAGTTTGTGCAGGGGAGGGATGGCTGGCAGGGGGGTAGGCAGCTGGCCCAGGGGAGTTGTCACGGCTGGGGGGGTAGATAGCTGGGGCGAGGGGTTCTTAGGGCTGCTGTGGGGATGGGGGATGGAGATAGCTGTAGCAGGGAGGTTGTTAGGGCTGGCAGGCACCGTATACCTCCTCCCAGCTGCTTTCCTTCAGGAGTGATCATGCAGCCTCCACGGAGAAAATCCAGTGCCTCCCCTAGGCTAGGGAAGTGCGTTGCGCTTTCTCCGTGGAGGACAGACAATCACTGCTGCAGAAAAGTGGCTGGAGGGTATTTACATTGTCTCACCCCGTTTGGGGGAACAAGAGATAGGTGACTTACATACACCCCACCCCACCCAAGCTGTTTGTCTTCAGCAGCGATCATCTACCCGGCACGGAGAAAATTCCATGGCTCCCCTACACTGGGGAACCATATTTCATTTTCTCTGTCCAAACTGGATGATCACTCTGAAGAAAGCCGGCTGTGGAAGGGGTGTTTAAATTGCCGCTCCCCCTTCTCTGATTGAGGGCATCCGTGCCTGGGTTGCACTCAGTCAGGGAATGAGGGATAAACAACTTAAATCCTCCCCTCTTGTGGGGTGGAGTGTGAAGGAGCGAATGGGGAGTCTGGGGGAAGAGTGCTTTTCCACAAGCAATGTGTGAGGGGTCGTTCATGGCCGCAGAGTGGCTGTGGGGCGCCCACACACATGGAGCGCGTGGGGAGGGGTTCACACAGGCGGCGCCCAGCATGGCTACTCCAGTCATGAAGGCAGCTGCCGCATATGTGGCTGACCCTGCACAGAGCACTTCTGATTTTTTGGCAGTGCTCCATGCGTGGCATGGGTGGCTGGTACGTGGCTTATGGGAGTGCACTCCCCCATGCACCACCTTCACACAGGCAGTTGGACACGTGGTTGGTGGGGGGCCATGCATAGACGTGTCTTGTTTAAAAAC
The DNA here is from genome assembly GCA_003113815.1 of Sphenodon punctatus. Lineage (NCBI taxonomy): Eukaryota > Metazoa > Chordata > Lepidosauria > Sphenodontia > Sphenodontidae > Sphenodon > Sphenodon punctatus. The sequence continues at coordinate 2,110,309 of QEPC01005272.1, forward strand.
ACCCAGAGTGACACCCCACCCCGTGAGAGGGGGGCTATGGACCTGTGGGAAGAGCGTGGTGGGAGGTACAGGTATGCAGGTGGTGAGAGAGGGTGCCTTGGGCCCCTGGTCAGAGGAGGGAAGGGGCATGGGAGGACGGGGGAAAGGAGTGCCATGGCCCCCCTGTAAGGGGGGGGATGGGCGCAGGGGAAGAGGGTGGAAGTGCCATCCCCCCCCCCCATCGGCGGGGAGGGAGGGTATGGACAGGTATAAGGATTGGGGTTGATTGGAAGTTATGTGCAGTTGTGAGTTGGTGGGAGGTTTTAGGGAAGTTTTCAAAGTGGGGGCTTTAGGGGTAGGGTTCTTGGGGAGGGAACTGGGGGTTTTATATGTTTTAGGGGGGGTTATCAATTGTAAGTGGCCCTGCACCATTTGGGAAGGGCAAGTTTAAATCAATCCCTGTAAGTGTTTTCAGCCCATTTGTAGGTGTTTCCAGGACTTGTGGCCAATCTAAGCTACATCAACACAAACCACTCTTAAACAAAAATAAAAATGTCCAAACACAAAGTTGTGGTAGTTTAAAACAGCACCTTCAATTAAACCAATGTAGCTTTGTGTATAAGACAAGCTTGGTAAACCAGAATCTGTCAAGCTACAGATGTCTCGAGAGTCTAGAGAGGATGCAGCTGCCCTTTTTGTCCTAATTCTAAGAGATAGAAACAAAGTAGTTAATTTGCTATTTTATTGGACCAACTTCTGCAGTTGGTTCAATGTTATATGAACTACTTTGTCTCTATTGATGATGATTGTGGGGAGGGCCGAGGGAGTGATGGCCCCCATCATTGATGGAGTCCGTCCACCCTTGGTTTCTCAGGTCTGGGGATGCTCCTGGACCCGCAGCTCCACCTGGCTGCCTGGGTGATGGCTGTGGCGAAGGGGGCATTTCGCCAATTACATCTGATGCGTCGGCTTAGGCTGTATGTCTTGGACTCGAATCTGGCCACAGTCATCCATGCTTTTATTACATTGAGACTGGATTACTGCAACACACTCTACGTGGGGCTACCCTTGGTGCTGGTTTGGAAACTGCAGCTAGTGCAGAATACGGCATCCCGTCTCTTGACTGGGACGGGCCAACGCAAGCACATTACACCAGTGCTCTGTGCTCTGCACTGGCTGCCAATGGTTTTCCGGGCCCAATTCAAGATGCTGCTGCTGAACTTTAAAGCCTTGAACAGCTTGGGCCCCACCTATCTGCAGGACCACCTCACCCTCCAGGGCCTGGATCAGCCCCTGTGGTCGGCCGGGGGCACCCTCCTCGGGGTTCCCCAGGTTTCCTGGGTGTCTACCATGAGGAGGGCGTTCTCTGTTGCTGTGTCGCAGCTGTTGAACTCTCTCCCGTTGGAGGTCCGCTTGATTACCGACCTCCCCTCTTTCCGTAGGCAGTGTAAGAGCTGGCTGTTCCGCCAGGCCTTTCCCGAGGGAGATGTGGTGGATGGGTTGGGTTAGGGTGTGGGGGGGATGGGTTTTATATTGTTTTAATTGTAGCTTTATAATTGTTTGTTTTAATATGTTTTAAAATGCTATGAGCCATCCCGAGATGCCTGGTGCAGGAGGGGGCAGCATATACATTTTAGAATAATGAATAATATATTTCAGACTATAAATGGAAACATCATCTAAAACCTTTTTAGTTCTCTCCTTTTTCAGTTTTGCACTGATGAGGAATGCATTGAAAATAGTATTTCATTGTTACGGATTGAATCTGTTACTTTTATTGCACTTTGGCCTTGCATTTCGTACTTAGGGTGCAAAACCTCCACCTGTTAAAGCTACTGGAAATCAGGCCATTGAATTCAATGGAGGGTGGGCTGACCCTTAGTCTCACTTCAGACTCCATGTACCACACTCATTGATTGTTGAAAGATGCAGTTACAGCAACAGCTGTCTTTAAGGGTACCGCTGTCACCAATTCAAGTCAACATGAGTTTTGCCATAGATTTCAGTGGGTTCAGGCTTGCATCCTACATGGCGCTTTTTCAGTTAATTAGAATGGTAATACATGCCCCTATGTCTATAGTTAGTTTTGAAAAACAAGTCTTAAAGTACCTATGTATTTCTGGTCATCAAAGCCTGTCTAGCAAGGCATGTTTTTAATGTGTTCTTGTTTAGTCACATGCCTGTTCTGAAAGGCTCTAATCTGTTTCTCTTTTCAATTTCAAGGCTGATTTACAGACAAGTTCTCAACGTTTAAACCTTTCTGCTTCCAGTTCTGCTGTGGCAGAACTCAAACCAGACTGTTGCATTGATGATGTAATTCACCATGAAGTAAAGGAAATAGGGACACACATGTAAGAATTTATCTCCTGAGTTATACATTTTACTCTAAGGTTTGTTTTTTACATAGTTGAGGGCAGTTTGCAACTGACTGGAATCTAATTTTAACAATACAAGTGCAGTCAGAGCTCAAAATGGGATTCCTGCATGTATGCACTTGTTGTATTTGCCTTTATGCACACAAGAGATTTCATAATTCTGAATCCTATTCCAAACATCTGACTTTCAGATTAGTGTGTGCAGTAAGTTACACTACGCAGACAGGAGAGAAGATGTACTTCAGAAAGTTCTTCAAATTTCAGGTACCAAAATAAAAGGGTTCCTAGAAGACCTGTTTTCAGTCGTTTGTTATGATTTGTCAAAAATAATCTCCAAATCTGCACAGAGGAAGAAACTTTGTCATGAAGAAAGGTTTCTTCAGGGTCTGTAGTCGAGGTACTGAAATAGCAGCTCTATGTTAATATCTTCATTTTTCTCATTTCATTCCACAGCTGTTAACATGTTCAGTGATGATTAAAGCATGCACACATGAGCAGTTTTATGCACAAGAATAAAAGATCTGTTAGTTAGTAAAACTAAGTACAGACATGGTCAGCATGATCCTCTGGATGGAAAGCACCAGTGCCATTACTTAGTGTGTGAACATGTCCAGTTCACTTCACTGGGGCTGTCCATGAGGCTTGTACCCTATGAAGGCTCATTTTGGGTGGACTCACACATAACTGATTAAAACCAATGTCTGCGGGTACCCGGATCATGTGCAATGAGAGTTCTAGCCCCGCTTTAAATGCGGATTGGGAGTTCTAAACTCCTAATCTGCATTTAAAGCGGGACTGGAACTCCCATTGCCTCCTTCACACGTAACACTAATCTGGGGCTCATTATACATGTTCTGGGGCCCCACAAACATCTGATTTAATCAGTGTTACATGCAAATCCACCCACTGTTTGCTCCTAGTGCAATCGTTCTCCCCACCCTTCATCATTTTACTAATTTAATGCCTGGGAGTATATTTTCCAGGCCTTCCAGGATCCAAGTTAAATTTCACTTAACTTTTGTTATTGACCTGAGGCCTTAGATAAACATATGTGGAACTGTTTGTGGGGAGTGAATTGCCAGCATCAGAGCATTTGGCACTGGTGCTAGCTGCTAGCGATGGCTCAAATCCCATTCATTTCAGTGTGACTCACACAGGTGCTGAGAGTTGATGCCAGCACTAAATGTCTGAGGACCACACTGGTAGTCTGAGACAGGAATTTGTGTCTCAAAGAATTTTAGTCAATGTGTTAAGCTCAAGAAAGAGGCATGATTCCCAGTACCCAAAATATGAGAAGTTGAAGTCCAAGCTAAATCAAAAATGGACACATTTACTTTAGTTTAGAATAATATCGTATTAATCTAGGTGTTAAGGATTTCACATGGCATATATGTTCCAATGCCCTTGTCTGCAGTGATAGAATCTGTTGAGTGTGCCTCTGCTCCAATTGCTTCCTTTCAGTGGCGCTTATCCTAAATATGTTTCATTTGCGTTGGTGCATTTAAGATTCTGGGCAATATGGGCATAACCTGGGCAGTATACAGAAGGGCCTGCTGGCCTGTTAAACCAGAGAGAGCGAGAGTTCTCTCAGCAGGCCCTTCTGTATACTGGACAGGTAATGCCCATATTGCCCAGAATCTTAAATGCACCGAGGCCAGTGGAGCAACTTCATTCCAGAATGGTCTTAACAAAGAATTACAGCATGAGCCCCCCCAACCTGCTTTTTGTCAGTGCTAAGTAGTAGTGCTGACACAAAGCAGGTGGAGGATCTCACTGCTTGGGCATGGTCTTATAAGCTCATTCAACCATTATTAATTATTCTGGAATGGCTAACTTCTCTTTTGGTGAGTATCCCCTTATTTAGCCATGTTTTAGCCACTCTGATCATGAGAATAGCACAGGTTCTTATGCTAGAAGAGCTGATGTGAGAACTTTCTCTGTGCCTATTTTCTGTTTGTTGAAGGACTTGAATCTGGTGTATAGAATGTAATGCAAAGTGTAACTGAAGTTAGTGGAACTGCGCATACAGGCGTTTTCAGAACTGGAACCTTCATGTAATAAAAGATTCCCTAAATTCTGCTTAATAGCGTGATCCTGTAAATGGTAACTTAGTGCCAATGTGAGTTCCACACACTTCATTGGGACTTGGACCGATGGGAAGGACTAATGCTGGTGCTACCTGTTTAGAGTCTCCTGCCTTAACTCTACACCCTTTTCTTGCATTCTAACGATCCTTCGTCTTGGTTGAAGAGCAGAGAGAATTTCTGTTCTGACTGCATTAGCTCGGTTGAGTTTGGAGGAGATATAACTTACCAGAATCAAACTGTGACTTTTTATGAAATTCTCATATTTGGGCTTCTGAGAAAAATGTACTTTGGATGCAATCCTCAAGTCACTTGCTTTAGAGTAACTGAACTGGCAAGTCTTTGTCTGACTTTACCAATCACCAGTGGAGATGTAGCACTTGTGCGCTGCTAATTAGCTAACAGTTAATGGCCCAGCCTTCTAATCGCAACCAGCTGATGTTGTATGGCTGCCTTTCTAGAGAGCTGTATTGCTACAGAACATGAGGGAGATTACTTGGGTCTCTCTCTAGAAAATAAAGTAAATAAAAACATTGTTGAATAATAGAGACATGTATATTAAAGAGGTTGAGCAAGTCTGTGCACTGGGATCTCCTTCCAATGTGAGGGGAAGAACATTTGCTATCATTCTTGTCATATTGTTTGGACATTTACTAAAGCAGTGAAGTATGCAACCAGAAAGGTGCAAGTAGCACTGTCCTTCCAACTGCTATCACTGTTCAGGAGTTTACCACCATGCATTAGATATAAGTACACGTTGCTTTGTTGCTAGCTCAGAAAGAGAAGCCCCTAAAATCTGTATAGATATTCTAGAGTAATTGAAAAGCTTTAAAAAACAGGTAATCAGCACTGGATAATGACAGAGAAGTCTGAGAAATCTCTCTTTAATCTGTATTCTCTCATCATGCAGGTTCTCAAGCCACTAGATGTGAAAACCAAGTTCTACAATGCTGAGGTAAGCACAAGATTTTAAATTTCTATTTAATGCACAGTAAGCAGTTCTTTCATTAGATGTGCAGTTTCTGTTAGAAAGCAAAAGATAGCACCTTGAATTGAAAATCATGTTTTGTTCGGCTTTTGTTTATGAAAAATGATTGCTTCACATCTTTTTGTTCAGAAAACTAGATGTCAGTGGTCCATTTCACCATCCATTATTAAATATTAGCAGTGGGGATGCAATTATAGAGATAAAATTAGGTTTATTTTTAATATTGTTTCCTCATTATGAATTTTAATTCAGTATATATCTATTGCAAATGCATCCTTCCTATGCAAATGTTCCTATAATATGCATTTGGATCTTCTATCGTTATGTTTTTATGTCTGTCGCTTATAGTGCACAAAGGACTTGAGGAAGAGTATTTACATAACAGGAATTAATTATAATAAAGTTCGGTAAAGAGGATTAGCTGTAACAAAAAGGTTCGTTTCCCTAACTTCAGGAAATCTTGTTTTCCTATAATATGCGCATGGGTCTTCTATAATTATGTTTTTATGTCTGTCACTTATAGTACGCAAAGGACTTAAGGGAAGAGTATTGCATAGCTGCTAGGTCAGTGGTTCCCAACCTTTTTGCCTGTGACACACTCTTTTGAGACTTAAAATATAATCCCATACAGCAGCAGAAACAGGGCAAAATATATGACATATCAAGATCACAACCCCATGCACAAAAGCTGTGACCCCACTTGGAGGCTTCACCCAATGCTTGAGAAGTCCTGTGCTAAGTTTTTGTTTGTCTTTACATAAAGCATTTATCCATTGTTCAAAAAGAAAAAGGTAAAACTTAACCAGAAGAGTATAAGGCTGGAGTATAGCATACGAGTTGTAAAGGGACTGGAAATTATTACAGATTAATTTAGTGCCTGCTTTTTCCTTATCTCTAATACAATATTGATTAAAAAAAATTCCATGGGATGTTGTTCAGCTTGTTTTATAAAGTGCTTTAAGTCCTCTGTTGGGAAATGTAAATTTAGTAACTTTGAAACATCATAATTTCTTAATCTAAAACATCCCCTTATTCTGATAATCTAGGCTGTATTTGGAAGAGTATACTTGAAGGATGTTCCCACAGGAATATGGTTCAAAGCAGCAGAAATTTGATTATTATTATTTTTTCCCCTTAGAGCTTTTGTGTAAGATGGAGAGTAGTGTCAGACATTGGGAAGAAAAGGGAAAACTTGCTCTAATATGGATTTTTTTGAAGAAAAAAACTCTACAGGCTTTCAAAAACTTCCTATGGCACTAATTATTAATTTTCCTTACTTAAAAGAGGTCAGAGGCTGAGTTGGGCAGTGTACACACACTTCTGACACAATCCCTGTTCTAGGTAAACAAGACATAGAAAAGAAGGATCATCCTCTCCATTTTACAGATTGAGACTTAAACACCCCACCCCAAATACGATGCATTTTGTCTTGCTTTGATGTCTAGAGCAAGGCGCATAAATACAACCCTCATCTGAGTGGTGTGATGGCTTCATTGAGTTGTTCTATTTGCTTTTAAATGACATTGATGGGAGTACTTTAAAGTATGCTCTAGTAAGGCAAACACCAGTGGTGTTAGTAAAATTTATAAACCAGGATCCGTGTTCACTGCTTTCCCCCAATTGGCAGCAATGGGGAAAATGCAGCAAATGCAGGTCCCTGCACAAACAGGCATTTCTTAATTAGAAAAAATAAGTGTTTCCATTTGACATCGGGGCTCTGCCATTGTATCTTGAGCTATGCCTGCCACCTGGAAAGGATAAGCAGAAGGTCTCTGAAGAAAATTGGTGTCCACTTAATTCCTGATGAAATGAAATACCTTAAGGATAACTAGCTTTCTATGCAGATGAAGGGTCTCACTAGGAAGGATGAATTGCCACTCTGTGGTTTTAAAAAAACCAAACAACTTTCCCAGATAAAGGTATTTAGAGATATTTTTTTTTGAGTAAAAAACTCTCTCTCTCTCTCTCTCTCTCTCTATATATATATATCTCTATGATAGCAGGCTTTTCCTGTGTGTGTGTGATGCCTATTTTGTTACCAGTTTGAGTATTTAAGTGAAGCATTTCCCCACCATATCAACTTTCTTTGGCCCTCTATATGAACCTCTCCATTTTCACTGGAAGATGAAAAGGTCCACTATGTATCTCATTGCATGTACTTTGCTTAGACGATCTTGTCCAAGGACCTTTCATTGTAATGGCTTCTACCAATTGTACTTCATCTCTAGCTTACTCGTCTTAGAACCCACAATGGACTTGCTCTTCATTGTCAGAAAAACCTGAGTCTGCTATAACAATGTTGTCCGCTATAACCATGTAAATATATAGCTTTTTTCCTGTTAGAAACCTAGGTGTTCCATTTGTTTTCATCCACTTTTATTTATTCTCCTCTTACTAATACTGTCTTGTTAGAAGATGCAAAAAAATGCAGAAATGCATTTTGTTTGAAAGTTAGTTATCCTTCTTTTTCTTTAACATTTAACCCTAATTTTTCTAATGTTTTCTTTTTTATTTTCCCATTAGAGTGACCTCAGTTCTGTGGTAATTTTATTTATTTTTTTATAAATGTGTGTGCTTTTTTTAACTGTCTATTTGTCTCTGTGCCTGTTAACATTTTAAAAAACATAATGGAAAAGCAATGTTTGTTTGGCATATCAGTATGTAATGTGTCCTTTCATAAAAAAAAAATACAGCTACATCTAATATTTCAGAGTTGTTGGCTCTTTCCATAATATCCATTGTTTAAACTAATTAGGGCAGACCTTTATGTAATGGGCTTTCTATAAAATGGCTACTAAAATTATGAAGAGACACTTAAATTGCTCTTTAAAACTTGCAATGCTTTCCTTAAAGTTTGGGTGAACATTGAGTTAATTTCTTTTTTTCTTTTGGGGGAGTACAGAGCAATAATAGTAAACCAATTCCAAAATGATGTCTGTCTTAATCTGGAATAAGTCCTTTTTGTCTGTAGTTGAGACAGTGGCTATGTGGAGAGAGCACCAGATTGTTTTATATCCTATAACTAAAACTGCTTTTAAAACTCTTGATGCATGTTGTGGTGATTTATAATGAAAGTGGTCTTGCACTATATTTTCACTTCATATTTTTTGGCGTGAATCATGCTAAAACATAACAAATGAGTTCTTTTTAAGAGCTCTTTAATCATACTATTAAAACTAATCCACCAGACCGTGTTATAAAACTAACTTGCTTTTTCATTATGCTGCTTGTTTTTCTTTTTCCCTTCAACTTAGCTTTTTCTAAACTTCTGCTGATGGTTGCTGCATTAAAAATTACCAATGCAAAATTTGGGTTAATGGACTTTAAGCAATGGATTTATGGGATATATTTAGTTTGTTTGCAAAAGGACTGAGTTAAGTCCTTAGTACTGGAGATAGTTGTGATTGCTTAATCAACAGGTACTTGATTAATTGAGAAATTACATTATATGAGGGCAGTATTTTGCTTGAGTGTGCTTGACTTCACCCTCAAGCAAAGGACCTGACCAGATATGGATTCGGAGAGGCTTTCATTACTGTATGTATGCTGATGCCGGCACTTGGTTTGTGTTTTATATATCGCCAGGGTACAATGGAGATCATAAATACCTTCCTCTGTTCTGAATATCAACACTGCTTTAGAATTGGATATTTATTCAATGTTGTCCTCTTTTATGCTCCGTTTGAATTAGACTTATATACCCACAGCAATAAAAGGCAACTGAACAAAAAACATAGGAAAATCACATTGGAAACCAAGTATGCTTACTTTAATAAGAAGCCCACTTTAATTCCTGCTGAAATCAGTGACCATTCTCTCCTGGATTTTGACCAGGTCCTAACTGGTTGCAGAAGGAAGTTACTTTCCAACATTCCTACAACTTTGGGTGCTTTTAGACAGACAGCTCACACGCCTTTGCTCCGCCTTCCCCTTGGGTAGCCCGTCAAGACCCAAGTGTGAGGTGGAGCAGGAGGTGCCTGATCCGGAACATCCAGGAGCACCAAAAGCGGAGTGGGACACCCAAACCTAGAGCAGCGGTTCATCTATTTGGTGGATGGGCCACAGCAGCTGTGCTTCAGGCTGGGGGTTACCATGGTAATGGCATAGGGCAGTAGCCAATCCACCCCCAGTTCTATGGTATGGATGAGCGGGGTGCTGTGTGGGTGGGCCACAGCAGCACCGCCAGGTCCGTTTAAACCTTGAATGCAGCTTGATGCATCATTAATCTAGCATGGCATGCCTTTATTACGTATTGCAGTCCTAACCTCAATTTGATTGATTAAAAAAAAAAAACACCTTGGATAAAGCTGGGGTTTTAGTAACTTGACAGAAGCCTTAGAAGGTTATCTAAAATATTAGAACCTCAAGGTAGAAGAACGTAATAAAACTATCCCACATCCATTGTTTGGTGAGATTAGTTGACTAACACTTTTGCTCCTGTCACTGTATGTTGGGAGGAAGACTTTTCTTGCATTAATGACAGTAACTTTGATTTGCAGGCATGAACTAATCACTACTATTTTCAAGCATTAAGACTTTGCAGTTTGCCTATATTCAAAAGCACAACTATTTTATAAACTTGTTCCTCTGATTTTTTTTTTCAGACAGATGAAGTGTTTCTTGAAGCTCAGATTCAAAATATCACAACCTCGCCAATGTTTATGGAGAAGGTTTCACTCGAGCCATCTATTATGTACAACGTAGCAGAGCTAAACGCTCTCAGCCAGGGTGAAGAAAGGTAAAAGCAAATTGAGGCAGAGATTATTTAATTTAGCTGTGTTGTTCAAGACAGCCCTTGTGGCCTATTTGTGTGCCTACCAAGTGCTGACCTGGCACTCAGCTATTGTGTGTAGAGAACAGCAGAGTGGGAATGGACTACTCTTACTTATTTTTGTTTGCTTATGCTGTCCCTGCTTGGCTTACTTTACATTGAAGAATAGTTTTCTCCAGATTCTATCAATCCCGAATAAGACACGAGATGCAAAATCAATGTTTTATTAGACTATTGCCAAGAAGCTACATCCTGTGTAACCTAACAGTTAAACTGAGGCGAAAATGTTTTCTCTCCACTAGTGTTTCTACTTTTGGTACAAGAACATATCTACAGCCTATGGATACTCGTCAGTATTTATACTGTCTGAAACCAAAGCAGGAATTTGCAGAGAAAGCTGGGGTCATTAAAGGTGTAACTGTAATTGGAAAACTGGACATAGTATGGAAAACCAATCTAGGTGAAAAAGGAAGGCTACAGACCAGTCAGCTCCAACGAATGGTATGCATTTATAATTCAGAACATCCATTTTCAGGATAGCTGGATACTATAACTGAATACTCGTACTATGACAGGACACACAATTCTTCTTGAATTCATATATTTTTAAACTTGACTGTACAAAAATCGTTGGGATTTTCAGAGAATAAATGGGTGTGGAAAGCTACGTTCCGTGAAATATCATAGCCGAACAATAATACTAGTTTTGTAGTATTGAATAGCAGCATTTAATGGAGACAAAGTAACACAGCAGCCCCTCCAACCCCTCTCTGGACTAAGAGTTAATGGACCATAAATCTAGTCTAAATCTGAGGGTCCAATTTTTTTCATCTGTAATGAATCTTGGTACATCCACACATCACTTCTCCCCCCTCCCCAACATCTAGTTCTGCAAGGAACATACTATCAGTAGAAAGGAGTTTTCAGGACTAGCAGTGAGAGGAAAAAATCTTGTAAACAGAAAACATCTGATATATAAATGACTGAAAAAGAAGTCTGAGATTCTATAATGCCTTCAAATAGTCTTTCCTTCTCCATCTAACCAGAAACTGTGGCAGAATTACATCACAACTATTGACACTATCTTCTGATCTGATAATTGAGACTTAAGAATTGAGGCTCATGAACACTTAATTTATGATTGTAAATACTTTTACTTTCTAATCTTAATCCAGTTCCACTTTGGTAGTCTCCACTAAACTGGATTTTAACTCAATAGTATGATCCTGTTGTGTCATCCTCTTTCCATCATAATGCACTAATTTCATACAGTAGCTTTTGCATCAGTCACTTGTTAGTTTGATCATATCCAGGAACTCCACTTTAGCTGCTATGTAGTGCTTGACTAGCCACTATCACTAGGATGCATGGAAATTGAAACTGCTCCCTTTGCAGAGATGGATTCCCACTCCAGTCAGTGAAGTGGAATACCTTATCTTCCCAGTGCTCAGTAGTTCTCTCTCTTAAAATGAGCTGTGAAGAATCTTGCTATTCAAATATTGAAGAGAAATGTGCTGCTATAATTATGAATGCTTTGGTTCCTCCCCCCTCCAGCTATATCCCAATTCCCATCCACCACCCACCCCTTTCTTGACGACTTGGCCTAGAAACAAAAGCACCTCCATGTTAGAGTTCCTTTTCACCCTTAAAAGGAAACTAGCCTGCTGGGTTTTGCTGGGTTTTCTTGTATTTATCTAATGCACTGCTTCTCAGAATCTTCTGTAAAAATTCATTGGAGCTTTCCTTGGCTGCTGATTATCCTAGCCTCTTTTGAAATCCATTAAAAATATTCCTGTTCACTGTAGTATCAGTACAGGAATTCCTTGCAAACATTCCACCTATAACTAATTTTCCTACTTGTTTAAAAGCAAGCATTCCTTATTTTGGTAAATCATTCCACTATTCTGTTTTCTGTAATGTTAGATAACTGATACCCCACCCTTACGCTAAGGTTCAGGGCAGCTTACAGGGTAAGAATGAATAAAATGCATAAGTTCCCTAAAAATCCCCACCCAACCCCTATTCCCATCTGCCAAACAGTAAGGTCTTAAACTGCCTCAGAAAGATACTTGGGAGTTAAACAAACTGCCAGGGGAAGGGAGTTCAACACTGGGGCAGCAACCAAGAGTGCCTTTTTATAGGATGTTAATGCAATAGTAATATTTAATATGCAGCACCATCACTATTAAAGCACTTTGAGATTGGGACAGGAGTGGGTAACTTTGGTGATTTGTTAATACAACCTGGATGTACAAGCCAATACTGGCTCATACTAGCCAGACGGTATCCCCTATGATGACTAGTCAACTGTGTGAACTAAGTAAAGCAGATTTCTACTGGATAAACATCCATGTGGAATACTATCTCAACTAGCAGTCTCAGCTGAAAATCTGAGGGTTGGAAGGGCCTTGATCAGTATAGAGGGATCATTTCTATGGGATACGTTAAAGTTAAAATACGTTAGTGGGATAACATGGGATATCTACTTCATTTGCTCTGTGTATCCATAGGACATTCAAAACTTCATATTCTAGGGCTGATAATCTGCCTCCCTTTAGAAACTACAGTTTACAATATTTACAGTTATTTACAATAACTCCTATTAGACTGAAATAAAATACTTGGAAATTTTAGATAAGGAACATACATTTCAGAACTTGTCTTGCCTGTCAGAACTTGAATTTAGTCCTTTCTCCCTAGTTTTTTTTAAAATGAAATTAGAGCACAAATTTTATCACACATTTCAGATTTATCACATGACTAACTCTTCATTCTTCTACATTCTCAGGCTCCAGGTTACGGTGATGTACGGCTTTCTTTGGAGACTATACCAGACACAGTAAACTTGGAAGAGCCTTTTGATATTACATGTAAAATAACAAACTGCAGGTAATATCAGGTGACTTTTTGAGCCTTTCAGAATAGTATTTTTGTGTTAGTGCTTTCAGCTACAGTAAACCATCATATGCATCTTGGTAGACTTTTCATTATTTTCCAACTTATAATTTCAGTGAATGATTCATTCGTCGGAGTCAGTTTAACTGCCCCTTCAGTGGATCATGGAAAGTCCAGCCTTTAAAAATCTCTCATTTGATCCATTTAGTTTCTGCTTGACATATCAAGTTACAACAGGAACATTAGAGTAGTAGTTTTTAAAAATATAATCTCCTTTCTCGTGTTCTGCCACCCTAGACATAGATTTCTCCAATACTGGACATCTGGCCCAGTAAACAAGGTTCCCCTGGGGGCAAACAGATGAATAGTCTTTCATCAGTCACAAATATGCAAATCCCATAGGCAGCCTCATGTTCTCCTTTCAATTTGCCAACCCTTGTTCAAAGACTATTTAAACTTCCTCAGTTGGCCACTCCTGTTCCGCCCCAAGTTGTTCAGTCATACCTATACACGTTTTTACTTTCTCACCAAAAGCATTTAGTTTCCTGAGGTCAGGAAGCAAATGGAGAAATGTTTCCTTTAGTTTTTTCCTACCAATCAATCTTATTCCTGTAAGCAATATTATGGTCCCCAGTGACTAAACAAATTAATATGTAACTAACTTTCAGAATGAGAAAATGGTTTACTGTTACACACTAAACACCACTAGTGATAGCATTCTTTAGAAACTATAGGTAAAGGCTGAGAAGAGATTGACATCGGTCAAGCCAATGGGCTTCTGCAGCTTTTAAAGGCTAAAGATCTAGGCTTCTTATTTCTCTCTTTCATCTAGCAGTGAAAGGACCATGGATCTGGTTTTGGAAATGTGCAATACCAATTCCATTCACTGGTGTGGAGTTTCTGGAAGGCAGCTTGGAAAGCTGCATCCCAGTTCATCTCTCCATCTTGCACTTACATTATTGTCTTCAGTACAGGGACTACAAGTAAGATTTCATTTTTACTAAGTAGCTATCACAGTAGTTCAGGAACTTATTTTTACCTACTAATGAAAATTGGTACAAATCTTTTTCTCCTGTTAGAGTGTCTCTGGCTTACGATTAACGGACACATTTTTGAAGAGAACATATGAGTATGACGATATTGCACAAGTCTGTGTAGTTTCTTCAAAAGTAAAAGAAGGAAGCTGAAAGGGGGGAAAAAATCCTTATGTCATGGTGATCCTTGGACCAAGTTGCAACTTTGCATTGGAATGGCAACAAAGCATTTAAACCAAACTGCATCCATCTGTAATCGATATAACCATGTTTCCTTATTTAATTGCTTCTCCTGAGTCAATGTGACATTTTTTGAATATTTTTAAAAGTGTACTTTTAAAGAGAGAATACATATTTTATGTTGTTTGAAAATAAAGCCTTTAAAGACCAAACATGCAGCTGGCTGTTCTGATTTCTCTATATCTAGTGGTCTAGGCAGCCAAATCAGAAGAATGAAGTAGTTGTTCCGTATCACGTTCTAAACTGCCCATTATGGTGATATGAATGCAGAACTACTCTGGCTTGAAGAGACTACCAGCTAAATGGGAAGTTGTAGAATACAGTTCTTATTTTCCCTTCTTTCCTAAGGGGCTTGAGGACTTAGACTGACTACTGAGTGTAGTAGCACTAAGGGCAAGTCTTCCTCACATACTTGGAATTCTCCTAACTTCTCTTCTTGAATGCATTAATAATTGTCAGTGCAACTAAACTACAGATATATAAAACAAAATATTATCGTCTGAGCAATCACAGATATTGAAGCCACTTGCACATGATGGGAGATGGCAAGCCGAAATCACGTGGGGTGACTTGCAGGAAGCTCTGCTCGTGTGTGCAGGGTTTTAGCCTGTTTCTGGTGCAATTTCTCTTGCAGATTATAGGGCCCACTCCACCACCACACACACAAGCGAAGCTTCCCGTGATTCCCCCAGTCCCTCCCACCTCGTGTGCAAGTGGGCAGAGTCGGAAGTGTTAAAGAAAGTGGTCAGTAGCTTTCTAGCACATTGAAAATAACTTCCTTTGTCTTCAAGCAAATAGACTGTGATCTCCCTATGCTGTTTTGTTACTTTTTGTAGATTCCATAATTAACTGGTCAGTTCCTACAGTTTATTAAAGATTAGGACCTATTCATAAGTTTTTACATGTGCCTTCCCATCTGGTTTGGTTAGCAACCTTTTGGCATTTTAAAATTTGTTTACCATCTCATTCAGTGTAAGCAAACCATACATCTGGCTGTGTGGGATGGATGAGTGAATGAGCAAGAAGTAGCCATGGTAATACTACCTCCTGTGGAGCTCAGCTCTAACTGGTAATTGCCTATCCAGACTTGCATGTTTCTTATGTAGCCAGTTGGCAATGCATGCATGAACAGCAGAGTCTGTTTTCTACCTAAATGTTACTCTAAAGTTGGCATGTAAAACCTTGGAACCAGAGTGAAAAATTCTCAAGATATGATTGTCTGTTTTGGGTCCTCCACAACCAAGGGCAGTTGGCCAACATTTTTTGAAAACTCTTGTCTAACTTTTGATTGTAAAGCACCAGGTACATTGCTTGTGCTATATTAATATTTATCAGTCCCACAATCACACAACCATGCCATGGTGCTAATTAGTCTGTGACCTTTCATTTGAAGGTCTCAGAAGAGGTAAGCATTATTCCCATTTTACAGTTCAACTTAAAGCATATTGATCTAAGCATAATAAGCATAGAGGTATGATTAATTAGCAGTGTTTTTATCCCTTCTCTTACTCCCCATTGGAAATAGCCTTGACCACACTGTTCTGCCAATGGGCTCTCTGGTGGAGAGCAGACATCTCACCCTACGCTGCAGGGTTGTGTCCTGGGGGTGATCAATGAAAAAAGGACTCTTGCCTCTTTTCCTGTAGTCTGCTTTAATAATTTCTTACCACTTCATTATTCCTGCCCTTAACTCTTCTTCCTCCATCGATCCGTTGTCAGAATTACTTTTTTTGCTGACGATTTGACTAAAGTGAAGTACAAATACAAACTTTCAAAAAGATTTTTAATTCTTTTGATGGAGCTTGTTTTTAGTTGTTCAAAAACCACTTACATTATAACAGTGTGAGATTAACTTTGTTCTGGAATGCTGACTGCAGCACGGAGATGGGGAAACTCTCCTCTTAGAATAAAGGTGACATGCATAGAACCCTGACCAAAACATAAACACCTCTAGCACTTCAGTTCAAGGGATGTCTGTTATAGCAATATACTTATGTTAATCGGTCAATGTAAGATGCAGGCAGGGTTAACAATATTCCTGTTGACAACTATAAATAGTCTTGACCATTTCCTTCCAAATTAGGATGGTGCAGAATTTGAGGGACACGCTACCTTATGGCTCTTCTGGTTTTAACCTTGTGGTTGGGGCAGTATGTCCTGGCTACCATGAGCTCATAACCCTCCCTTGAGTCAAAAGGAGACAAATGCAAAATGAGAATAACTTACCTATACTCAAACTATATAACAAGTTGTCTTCATGGAATTTATAGCAAGTTTCACATACAGTCAACAAAGCAAAAATTCTTAGAGGGCTAAAACAGATCTTTACAAGTGAAGCTTATAACCTTTTTCTATGGCTGTTTTTGCACGGACGCCCTCTCTCCCGGGCTGGGTATGCGGTAGGAGAGGGGGCTCCTGCCACACACCCTTCTCCACCCACCCACAGAGCCATCTGACAAAATGGAGGTGGGTGTGCGTCTGTGGGAAAGGATGCACACCCACCTCCAGCACACACCCAGCGGTGCCATGTGAAAATGGCCTACGTTTCTTAATTATAATTATATATTTATATAAAAACCAAAGATAGAGCTCAGCTCTGTGTGCATGTACAACTTAGTTTATAAACTTTTTAAAGAAATAATGCCTTGATTGACCAAAGGCAATCAGATGAAATTGTTTTCCCATACAGCTTCCTTTTGGATATTAAAACTTATGAAACACTTCAAATCTAATGATTAGCATATAGGTTTACAATTAGACAAATACAAACAAGTTTTAAGTGCATATTTATTCATTTCCATGATGAAACTAATGTAATTGGCAACATAAACAGTATTGTCTAGTGGGTGGTTTGCCATTTAAGGCTTACGAGTTGCCTTCACAATGCAATGACTAGAATGATTAAGATATCAGCACAATAGTGGTGTTACATTTTTTTTTTCCATTTAACAGTAGCAATCATTAGAAATCTTCATTAGTGTGGTTTAATCATTCTGAATCACTTCTTGTTCACATGTGTAGTATAGAAATTATGCTTGGAGCTATTTTCAATTTTTGTTTACGTCCTAAGATCGGACAGTTTTTTTTAATGATTAGATGTGCTGAAAGAAACTCATCTTAGTTTCCATTAATACACCACCTGCTGAACCCCTCGCCAATAAGCATTACTCCAGAACTCTGGTCTGTAGTCTCTGCTGTGGCTGCTGCATTCCAACTATTAGGGATGATTTTACAAAAACAATCTGGTTGGCAAGATCTTCAGCAACCAACAACAGCTTCTGAGTAGATGCTTTCAAATGGTAGAATCCTAGAGCTAGCTTGGTTTATATAACTATCTTAAAATATTGTATGTAAGGCATAACATATAAAAAAATCAGGACTGTCCCCCTCAGTTCCAGGGTAACTTAGGTGGACAAGACTAGGGATCTACTACATGAAGATACCTGGAGAACAAGGCGAAAACATTCTGTACTATTATAGGTATTCTTAGTTTCCATTATTCAAAGTACTGTAAAGACAACGAAAACTAGGGCATAAGGTGTAAAACTATCTAAAAGGTATATATGAAAGGTATATTATGGAGAAGGCTACCTGGGAATGTTGCTTCAGGCTAGATAGCTCAGGGTTTGTAATATATAATTCCAATACCTGTTTTGTATAGCTGCATGACCATGACAGTAGTCAGCAGTAGTAGTCCTGAGAAGCCATTGTCTAGTGTCTGCCTCCTACAGGGACATCTAGTGCAACCACCCCTTTTCCACATGATTCACCCCTGGAGGAGAAGTGGTTTAATGCCAATAGCCACATGCCAGTGTGGCTGCCTGATGTCTTCAGCACATCTAGAAGTACATGAATAATTTATTGCTACTTATTAATGTTAGGAAGTTAGCTAATATTTTTGCCATATCAAAATGTCATGATTTTTTTCTTTGACACAGCTGCAAGTTTCCTAAGCACTATTTCTACCAGCTTGTTTTTATCTTAAACTCACTTGGCTTAGGAGCAACTTCTACTCTTTCGCTTCATTTTGTAGAAGAGTATTTTTGTTTTCTGGTGAGTGTGCAAGGAAAGCCTGGAAAAATCTACAAAAAATCCCACTGCCTTTGCAGTGTAACGTTAGGGAAACCGGATAGGCTAGGTTGCAAATACCCACATCCCCTTGCCTATGTACCACTTGTCACCTTGTATTGGGAACTTCATACCAAGCCTGTTCAACAGCTTGTAATGTTTTCCAAAAGGAGACAGTTCATGTTGAACAAATCCACACATTTAGCACAGAATTATAAGTATGTTCAGCAGTAGAAGGGGCTATGAATGACAGAAAAAAGTATTAGACACAGAAAAAAGAATAAGGGATCTCATAGAAAAGCATGAGTATAAGAGGGACCCTAGAAAATAACATGGCCAGTGCACAGTTAAATCACTTGTTTAAAATATACATGTTACTCTATAACTTAGAAAATCGTTAACTATGCTTTTTAAACAGTCAATGACTTTCCACAATGTGGTATACTGAATTTCTATAGCAGTTAAAAGTGTAAAGTTCTTGATGATAACAGCTGTGTGGACAGGTGAGCCACAGTTAAGGATTTTTGTTTCATATACACCATATGAAGAGACAGTGCAGTTTATCATGCTGTAGTGGAGACCTCCAGGGCTATTGTCAGGATGATTTGGGGATTTAAGTGACAGAATATGGCAATCTTGACATTGGTCCACACCTTCTAAAAAAAGCCCCGTTCTGCTTCCCATTCATGATGTTTCTAGATTACTCCGTTATTTTTACCCCACTCTGCGCCTCTGCTTTCCCTCTAGTTTTATCTTCCAACAACACAAACTCCTGTCCTGCTGGTCGTGCGTTGCTTAATAGGAGATCAAAAGGCTACTCAGTCACAAGATTGCCACTCATGCCCATGTCCTAAATCCACCTTCCCATACGTTTATTGCAAAAGGAAGCGAAGTGCTGGTTAGACCTATGAAAAGAGTAACAAACACTAGCGAGCAGGTCCATGCAGTCCTTCGCTACCGGCACAAGATGCTTTTTGTAATGTAATTTTATATACAGGGTTGTTTTAGGCCCATTTAAGCAGCCTGACTTCTCAAGTAGCAGCCCTGGAGATCACTTCAATACACATCCTCTCAAAGAGAGAAGACAAAGGTTAACATACATTAGGGCTCACTAATTTGAAAAGCCTGAAAATGCTAGCTTATATGTAGGAATTTTAATAAATCACAACATATTTAACATACATTCATTTACAAAGAATTCACTGTACATACATGATATGTTTCAAATTTGTGTGCAATGGTTCTGTTCTCTACATTTATTCTTTAAAGAATACACACAAAGGATTTTCTGTCATGTTCAAGAAGTTTCGCAATGGTGCTTTTGTTACTAGCCTACAGAATGCATTTGGGGATTATATACCATTCACATTTCTAATTCTACAAACACATGCCTCCTTTAAGTCAGGAATGCTCCTCAGTGCTGCCACTGAAAGATCTGCTCCGAACATGATTTCTCAGTTGCTCTATGAGCTCCGGGTTCTGCTGTTGTATCTGTTGTGCAAACTGTTGTCCCCTGTGTTGAACAGTTTTACATAAGTCAACAAATGAAAAATAACTGGCATGCACCATTCATAAGAAGCAAGAAGCCCGAGAACTGATATACATAAAAATCAGAACAAACAAACATTTTGTCACATGTCAAAATCATTTGGCTTGCACTGTAATGATGATCCCAATTTCTTTACATTCCAAGTTTTTAGATTTGGGATTGTTTTTTAAATTAATGAAATAGCCAGAAAGGGTGACAGTCCAATGTTGGATGAAATTGGGAATGTCTCCCTTTCAGAAGATAAACATTTCAACAGATACTAGAACCTTATCAGGTCCCCGTTTCAAGAAATCATCTTTTTTGACAGTCTAGCCAATTATTTGCCTGCCTCTCTTGCCTTATGGGCAAGAGTGGGAAGGCTGTGGTGAGGCAAATTTGATAAATTCCAATACCTCACATTTTTTGGACCTTAGTCAAAATAGTCCTAGATGATAGAGCTGAGGCTGTGCTGGCAGTGTTTATTGAATTCCCTCTGGCAACAGATAGCCATTACATAGCATTGATTCTTTCATGCCTAGTAACTTGATTTCACTGATTTGTTATTGTTCAGGCAGGAGTAGGCTCTAAAACTGGCAAATGAAGCTATTCCCAAGTAGCTTCCAAAAGACCCCAGCAGGTAACTTCTCTTTTCCCTCATGGGCTCGCTTACATGGGATTTCACAAAGACTTATGCTGTCACCCTTAGCACATACACAAAGTACATGGGAGAGGAGAGGAGGCGACCACGGGGTGGGAGGAAGCTGGTAATGCCTTCAGTATTGGTGACAACTCCTAATTCTCACAAACATGATGCAGAAGCAGCACTGGCCTTAGAATTTACAGGGCCCAGGGTGAAGATAAAATGCAGGGCCCCTGGTGCTCCCACCCACTTGAGGGCCCTCCATGTGACCCTAAAGGTGGTCACATTTGGAGGCCACTGGGAAGGAGTGGGGCCCCCACACCATGCCTTGGTGAAAACAGACCACCATGGGACCTCCACTTTGGAATTCGCATTAGCCCTTATTAACAACGACTGAATAAACTTATCAAGACTCATTGCAAGTCTTTCCTCACACGGTAGGCTGAGGGGATACCAGGGACTGGTTTCCACCCATGGTGATCAGGAGAGACATAAAGATATTATATCAAAAATAGAGAATAAATATAACAAGCACCAAAGTTTTAATAGGCACTTCTGATAAATGAGTCTAGAAAGAAAATGAAATTGACCTCTCAGTTCCAGCAAACTAAATTAAATGTACAATGTAAAGAAACCGCATTAGACAATGAAAAAATACAGCTTAGGTATTACAATTTTAATAGACTATGGGCACACGAAATGCAAACGGGGAGTACATAATCCCTTTTAAATGGCCAACAACTCGTACAAATTTAAGCTGGCTAGAATGGTACATAAATAATAACTTACGCATGAATGAGGCTTGACAGGTCAGTGAGGCCACCTACTCCAGCAGCAGGCCCACCAATGGCATTGGACATCATCCCCGACATTCTAGAGCAGTAAACATTGTGTTGATATAGTGGGACATAGCCGTCATTCTGAATAAACGACATCTTTATTCTCTGCTGGGTTACCATAAGGAATGGAAGTACTTGGGTATCACGGGAAATGAAATGGATCTCTTATGTTTTATTACAATACTGAAGATAGTGACTAGACATGATTTCTACCCCCACTGTGCCCAAATAATTCATATAGACGTGTAGGAGAAGTTAAGCTGTGGTTAGCTGAAATATCCGTAACAGCGAGAAGCCAGTATAAGTTTTAGTGACCTATTGCAGCCCGCCTTCATTTTGTTAACCCATTCAAACAAGGTCTCTCTGACTTCAATGACACTTCATGTTAATACTTACAATTGCTGAACCTGAGGGTTCTGCATTAAACTTGCTGCCTGGAACAGAAGAGAGTAGTCTCAAATTATAATGCAGTCAGTACTTGGGGATCATGGGAAATGAAATGGCTCTCTTATGTTTTATTACAATACTGAAGTTAGTGACTAGACATAATTTCTACCCCCACCACGCTCACATGATTCATATAGACTTTTATTCCAAGGATATGAAGGTAAGAGTGTGTAGTTAAGGTTATGGACACAAAAGTGGTTGGGTGTGTGGCAGGAAGTGAGTACACTCAAACCAGACATGGACTATCTGGACTATCAAGTTTTCCAATTTAAATTTAGTTCCTGTACAACACAACCATTAAACCAGGCTTAAAACACTTTGTTTGGACAGATATCCTTCACCTTACCTGCACTTCCTCCTTTCAGACCCACCCTACATGGCACTTGTGGCTCTTGGGCAGTTCAAGAGGAGCTCTTGGCCAAGGCTGATCCTGGGGCCTGCGTTACCTTAATGATTTTGTTTCTGACTTCACTGCATCTGAGTCCCAGCAGCTGAAACTGCTGCTGTTCCTCAGGATGGCAGAGCATTAGCTCTGCCAGCCAATCATGAAGCAGGAATAGTTTGGTACATGCAAATATGTGTGTCTTGTGGCTATTGGCCATATGAAGTTTTTGGTACATGGCTCTTGGAGTTGGGAACTTTGTCCACTCCTGCTATATGCCATACAGGGACTTAAAAGGAGACCAGGATCTACTGAATTCTCTCTCTAGGCCAGACTTCACAAGCTTAGGAAGTGCAGCCAGTTAATGCTAGGTTCCATCAGCTAAATCTTAAAAATAAAGATGACAGATTCTTGCAGCAGATAAGTATATATGGAATTTAATAATGCATCTTATTTTATGACTCCCAGATTCTCTTAAAATCAATCATTCAAGTCATTTTAGATAAAAAAATATGTCCTGAAGACTGAAAACTTACTGAAGGACTATAAACTAAGGGCAAAAACAACAACAAAGTACAATGCTGTAAGGAAGTGTCTAGCACTCCAGGTTATGGCGTTGTCCACTCTTAACAATGATCCAAAAATAGCACTAAATTGCATTTTTATCCAATTCCCAATAGATATTATAGTGTGAGGGGGACGGTTTGAAACACAGGCTACAGAAATAGTTCAAAATGGCCTAGTGAGGTTAGACGTATGCACAGGAAATAAAAAATAAAATTGAACTGACATACTGAACATCTGGAAAAAGTAATCAAACAGATATTCAAAGTGAGTGGAAAAACCCAAAGCACACTCTACCAAGTGGATAACTCTGTTGCCAACATTTAGCACAGGCATAAGTCCCATTGAAGTAACTGGGACCTGTGCTATGTGCTAGCACTGGTGCTATCCAACTGAGAAGATCACAATGCAGGAAAGCACCAATACACAGAGGAATTGAATAAGTAGATATAATTTTGTAACGTGACATGGCAATATGCAGACCAATCAATTCTGGGCTACACACACACTCCATCAGATGTAGCATGTCACTGGACAAGGAAGTAACAGCCTCTCTCAGCAGAGCTCTGGTGAGCATGCACCTAGTATAATAGGAACAGAATGGCTGGGATAGGAGAGCACTTGCCTCTTAAGCAGGTAGCACCAGTTGGAGAGATGCTGGCACTATAAATAAAAGACCAGTGCCATAGCAGGTGCTAAAAGGGTGCAAGCGCTGATGTCACAAGGGACAGTGCCTAAACACCATGCAGCTGAGCATGCCACAAAGGCTAAGTGTTTGAGTAGAGTCAGCTGGGCTGGGCATGGCCAAGCCAGCTCTGGAGACTGGAGAGAGGAGACAGTCAGACAGGAGAGATCACCAGGGCTGCAGGAGCCAGGAGGGACTCTGCTTCAAACAAGGGGGAGGGGAAGAAAAGGAAAAAAAAGAAAAAAAGACCACCATGGAGAGGCAGGAGCCAGGAACGGCTCTGTTTGACAAGGCTGAGCCAGCCCACAGCCAGGGCTGCCCCTGGCAAGAACCTGGCTTCAGAAAGGACTGTGCCTGACTACTCGAGGCCTAATATGAGCTAGGGTGACCATACCTCCCCTTTAAAAGAAGATGCTTATGAAAAATACATGGTGCAGGTCTACACTAAAACCAATGCAGCCCTGCAACATGTATTTTTCATAAGCATCCTCTTTTAAAGGGGAGGGATCCTGTGTGGGCTGGGTCACTGGGGTGCAGATCCTGACTACTTGCTCCTCAGTGCCCCGCCTTGTTACATCTGGTGGAGAATGTGGGCACCTCCTCATTGGACTGCCATCAAGTGGCAAGGAAAAAGGGAGACGAGCGAGCTATCTGATTGTGGAGCGGATTATACAGCAACCTGCATACGGCAATGATGGATTGGCAGCAGATACAGTACCAAGCCGTGGAGCAAGAAATATGGCACTTCAAGGAGCAGCTATGGCAGGTGGTGCAGGAGAGGCTGGACTGGATCGAAGAAAGGCCAGGTACTCCACAAGAGCACCACCAGGAGAAGACAGTGGCAGCCAAGCATCGCGGGCTCAGTGACAGACAAGCGAGATACCAGGGACCCAGGGGAGGAGACACCACAACGATCTGCTACACATGTAGACTTTCAGGACGTTTGTGGAGGGTGTGAAAACGGGGATTCTGGAGGGCAGGGGGGGAAATTTTCAGGTGGAGTAAGTCATCTCAGGACTGGAGTCTGGCCAAAGGGTGCTGGTGCTGCCATCAAGCAGGACACATGAGAGCACCTACCCCTTGGGAAGGAGTAAATGGAAACTGAAGAGCTGGGAGTCCACCATAGGCTAAGAGGGCTGAATACCAGACAAGCTACAGTGGGAGAGGGGGGCGGATGAGTCTGTAGCTTAGGCATAGGAGACGTGTATCGTTGCAGGGGGATTACCAAGCTAGCAACCACACTACAGCATGTGGAGTTTGGAAATGATGTGGAGACTGAAGTAGAGAGCCCATTGGAAACGTAGAGGGTTTTGGTCCTTAAACAGCCTGTAGGTGTGCGACAAGCTGCTTAGGGTTCCAGGACTGGGGACCAGAGCACTGGGTGGGACCAGTTCCCACCCCCTCCTCATATATATGGGTCAGGGTTTCCACTCTTAGGAGTTTATTGTAAAGAGAAACCCATCTCCATACGAGGAGTCTGTTTTACTTAGCCAGGTCCACTTAGTGAGACACATCTCCCCAAGGGGGACGGGATGTAATAGGAACAGAATGGCTGTACTAGTAGAGCACTGGCCCTTTAAGCAGGTAGCACCAGTTGGGGCAGTGCTGGCACTATGAATAAGAGGACAGCACCACAGTGGGTGCTAATGGGGTACAGGCGCTGAAGCCAAAAGGGACAGCGCCTAAACGCCATGGAGCTGGACAACCCACGAAGGCTAAGTGTCTGAGTACGTAGAGTCAGCTGGGGTGGGCATGTCCAAGCCAGCCCTGGAGACTGAAGAGGGGAGACTCTCAGTCAATTAGGAAAGATTACCAGGAAGGCAGGAGGGGCCTATGTGAGCAGGTACCTAAAGGCCTTCTCATTCCGTAACAGCCAGGCATCCACTCCGAGGCAGAAGTGGACAAACATCCGGCAGCCACCTAACTGACGGGCAGGTGACCTGCAAGCTACTATGGACTATTGGGGGCTACTGTTGTTTGTTTTCACGCATTGCTGACAAACATGTTGTTGGCTTATGCCAGTCAATACAGTCAGCCTGTGCATAATATTAGTGTTCATAAATTGTGAAGGGTCAACCAACAGTTAGAAAAAACATCACCAGAATTATTTAGTTATCAGCATGACTGAACGTATTGAACTGTGGAAGGTCAGCACAGTTCATCACAGATATTAAAACCATTCTGCTTTATGTATGACAGGCACAGTTATGAACTTTATAAAGCAAGCACAGTTATAACTTCATAACATCTGCATTTTGTTTCTTAAAATAAAAAACTAAAACAACAACAACATGCACTTCAAGTACACTCACCATACTAATGAAGGCTGGGTTGTTTATTAAGCTTGCCATGTCAAAACTCAGTCCTGTTCCGGTCTGGAAACAAATTAGATGTGCCAATCATTTTACTGATGAAACCTTTCAGTTATAAAGAAAATAAACTAAAAAGAAAACTCCTCTATTCAGAGCTAACTTACAGGACTGGACACGTCTCTTAATTTCTGTTCTGCTATTTTCAGATTTGATTTATAAGAGTCATTGTCTGGATCAAGATTCAGTGCTTTCTGGTAACTGGCAATTGCTTCTGCATATTTATTCATTGAAGTCAGGGCCAATCTAATGTGAACAGAGAGAGCCAGTGTGAATACATCATCATGGAAATAAAACTAAATTATACTAAATTCTCCTCATCTAACTCAGACCAGTGTCAATGGGAGCAGGATTTAACAGCTAATCTAAAAATTCTGATCATAGAGTAAAGCCTATATAAGATTTGTCAGCAACATCAATGAAAGCAGAATCTAAATCTTAATGGGTATTGCCTAGTACTTGTGTTTACTTACACGATGATGCTTTCCACAGCACAAATGATCACTCAAGGATTACATCTAATATTATCTTGTCCACACATAGAACAAGCCTCAATTCGATCTCTTTGACAAACTAATCCTTGATATACTATGAGCTTATTATCTAGAATTTACAAACTCCTGCCTGTTTAGACAGATATTCTATTACTAGATAAATCTAATCCTAGATAGTACATCTGAACACAACCTAATCCTAGATAGTACATCCCCCCTCATCCTTCCTCTCTGTCAATAACTATTGATGGAGTCACCATCCTGCCTGTCCCCCAAGCCTGTAGCCTAGGCTTCATCTTTGACTCACCCCTTTCTTTTAAACCCTACATTGACTCTGTTGCTAAATCCTGTCGCTTCTCCCTCCATAACATTGCTAAGATTCGCCCTTTTCTCTCTGTCTCGTCTGCCAAAACTCTTGTTCATGCTCTGGTCATCTCTCGCCTCGATTACTGTAACCTCCTTCTCACTGGCCTTCCCCGGTCTCACCTTTCTCCCCTCATCTCTGTCCAAAACTCTGCTGCCAGGGTCATCTACCTCGCCAGTCGCTTCGACCATGTGCAGCCCCTCCTCTCTTCGCTTCACTGGCTTCCCCTTCCTGAACGAATCCTGCACAAGCTCCTAGTCTTCACCTATAAAGCTCTTCACAACCTTGCTCCCCCCTACCTCTCTGCACTTATCGCCCTCCATACTCCAGCCCGTGCACTTCGCTCCTCCTCTGTCCCTTCTCTCACCCTTCCACGCCTTCCCTGCTCCCCTAAGCGCCTTCGTCCCTTCTCACTTGCTGCCCCCCATGCCTGGAACTCCCTCCCTGTCCACATCCGCCTTGCCCCCTCCCTTCATACCTTCAAATCTCTCCTTAAAACTCACCTCTTTCGCTCTGCTCTGTCTGACTCTTTATCCTGCTGAGCCACTATTCCTATACCTACGATCGGTTTACCCTTATCCTTGCAACATGGACCTGCCTGCTGTCATTCTCATCGTAACCAAGCCAAGTACGTGCACTTGAGACCTCGCATCTTCATGAATGTTAGACCCCTTGTCTCTCCCTCTGTTCCCCTTCCTAAGTCTCTCCCCCAGCTCCTGTCTCTCAGATTGTAAGCCCTAGGGGCAGGGACCATGTCTATTTTATTACTTTGTAAAGTGCCAGGTACACTGCTGGCACTATATAAATGTTTGTTAATAATAATAATTATAACCTTGCTGTTAATCAGGAATTAGTCTCCGGGATGAATTTCATCCCATGGTGATTTTCGTCCTTGCTCAGCGCACTGATTTCTGGGAATAAAGAAAATCTGATTTTCTTTATTTTTCCGATTTCCGATTTGAAAAAAATGGAAACTTATCTCTTTGTTCTGCAAGTATTTAAACTTGGTGCTCCGCAATGCATTGCAGAACAATGAAGGAGGCAGTATGATCGCCCCACAGTCATGCGCCCCTAGATAATTGTTCAGACGGACATTATCTAGGATTAATTTAACATTCGCATATCATAAACCCTAGCAAGCTAGGGTTTATAAACATCAGATGTTTTTCCTAACCCTAGATAATAATCTAGATGATTTGCAGCATTCAGACAGACATCTCACATAGGAATTAACGCTTTCATTCCTAATTAAATGTCCGTCTGAAAACACCCTAAGAAGAGTTCCTTGTGCTTCTGGTTTTGTTCCAGGGAAGGGGCAGAAGATTGAACATTATAGACTCTTTTCTCTAGACTGGGATCAAAAGTTACTCTGTACATTCCTTTACACCTCACTACTCTTGGCATTCAAGACAGAGCTAAAATGCTATTGATAACCCTAACCCTGGTGCTAAAATTTAAGTTCACTACCCTTCAGGATCTAACACCAGAACTGCAAGTCCTGTTTCCAAACTACCAGATAACAATCCTCCATGCACTGAGGTTAATGGCAAAACTCCCATTAGGTGCAGCCCACAAGCTGCGTGGCCTGTGGCGGGCTCACAGCACAACCGCAAGACTCAACCCTCCACCCCCTCTGTCACTGACCCACCATGATGCCTGTCCTCCTCTCTCACCCGCTTCTCCCCCTACTTCTTTCCCCTCTCCTCCTGCCTCCCAATAAGCCTATCATCTCACTCCACCATCCCCACACCTCCTCCTCCCCCCCACCCCTCTGCCTGCCAATCCCGTCACCCCCCTCTTCCCCTAATCTTATCCCCATTCTGTGTCTCCCCCAATCAACTCCCGTTCTCCTGCTTCCTCTGGAACTGTCGCTCCTCTGCTAATAAAGCCCCTGGATCCATGATCTTTTCTCGCTCCCTTCACCTTCTCACCCTCACTGAAACCTGGATTGCCATCACTGACTCTGCCACCCTCTCCTACGGAGGTCTCTCCTTCTCCCACCAGCCCCGCGCCGAAGGCCGGGGTGGTGGCGTAGGCCTCCTCCTCGCCTCTTCCTGCCAATCAATCAAATAATTTATTTGTTTAGCCACCGGCCATAGCAATAATAATAATAAAATTAACAGATCAATATTCCACACCAAATATAAATATTAATACATAATAAAAAGAAAATATATCAATAATAAATAGAAAGTAAAAATATTCTCTATGTCAGGTATCTCTCTCTCTAACCGTACTGGCTACCTAATGGTTCAGCATGCAAAGAGACCTTACCCGTCACAAGATTATACTCAGGCAGGCTCCCACAGATCATTCCAGGGGGAAAAGGAGCGAGGCAGGCACACGCACATCAGTTATTCCCAGACAACTGGGACACATCAGCTCTGCGAGTGGATGGCAAGATGCCTTCCCCTTCTTGGGGCTTGTGGCAGCACACTTGACCCCTGTAACTAGTGGGCCTCTGAGACTAAGTTTCGGGATGATACCACAAAATAAATTACTTTATGAATGAGGGTAGTAAGAACCACCAGAGAAATAGCGGCCAGCCATGACCACCCGCAGCTTAAGAGGGTTCCAGCTGGTTCCTAAATAGCTCCAATTGAAGGATGCCTGCGGCGGCTTGGCTCGCCGCCGCATTTTCCCGATTGGCTAAAATGTATTGTACCCGCCTTTCCTGATCCCAATGGTCCCTCCCCACGAACCATGGGGCAAAAAACTCATCCCGGATCTCCCTTTTCTTGGGGCAATGCAATAAATAGTGCGGAAGATCTTCTATTTTTGCCTGACCACAGTTGCAGAATCTTAACTCAGCCGGGATGCCCTTAAATCTACCCTCAGTCACTGAAGTGGTCATATTTAATCTTACAAGAGTCATAGCCCTTCTAGTTTTAAAATTCTTTATATCTGTCAGGTATTTCTCGTATCCCCTTTCTATCTTTAGTAGCGAATACCAGGGGGCAATGCGTTGCTCATGGATTCCAGCACTTTCGTTCTGCATGCTAACATCCCTGATCCGAGCCCGGATCTGGGATTTTGCCTGGGCTGAGGTAAAATGCAGTATACTTGCTCTAGAGAAACCCAGGCTTGCCAAATTCTGCTTGATGGAACTATACCATCTATAGGTGGCCAAATAGTTCTCTTGTTCCTTTAGGCGGAGGCTAGGAAGGCGGTCAGCTGGCATCTCTCGGGTCCTCAACCAATAACTCAAATGAGCCATCCTGATCTTATCCTCTAAGGGGGCTATTCCACACTCAGTCCTCAACAAGACAATGGGGTACCTGGAGGCATTCTGAGCCCCATCCTCAAGATCTTACTTTGGATGGGCTCCAAAGGGCACCAGCTAACCACACCCCAGATTTCTGCACCGAACAATAACAGAGGGATCAATTTCTCCTCAAGGAGTTTGAGCAGAGGCTTCAATTTCTTGCCACTCCTAGAGCTCCAAAATTTTAACAGGCCGGCAACCGTTTGTGCTCCTCTCATCTTGGCTGCTTCCAGATGATTCTTCCAGCTGCCATTACTCCTGAACATAATGCCCAAATACCTATA
>QEPC01005272.1:2143266-2162036 GCA_003113815.1 Sphenodon punctatus
TCCATGCCCTAGTCATCTCACGCCTCGACTATTGTAACCTCCTCCTCGCTGGCCTTCCCCGCTCCCACCTTTCTTCCTTATCTCTTTTCAAAACTCTGCTGCCAGGATCATCCACCTAGTCCGTTGCTTTGACCATGTGCAGCCGCTCCTCTCCTCTCTCCACTGGCTCCCTCTTCCTGAGCGTATTCTGCACAAGCTCCTCGTCTTCACCTACAAAGCCCTTCACAACCTCACTTCCCCCTACCTCTCTCCCCTTATCTCCCGCCGAACCCGTTCGAGTACTCCGCTCCTCTTCCGTCCCCTCCCTCACCCTCTCACGCCTCCCCTGCTCCCCCAACCACCTTCGTCCTTTTTTCCTCGCTGCCCCGCACACCTGGAACTCCCTCCGGGCCCTCTGCCTGGCCCCCACCCTCCACACCTTCAGGTCCCTCCTCAAAACCCACCTCTCCTGCTCTGCCTTTCCTAACTCCTGCTAACCACCCCCACCCTGGATTATCCCCCACCTGTTACTGCAATCAAGCCAAGAACATGTACCTGAGCTCTCCCATCCTCATGAATGTTGCATCCCTTGTCTCTCCCTCTGTTCCCCCTTCCCTGTCTCCCCTCCCCGTCTTTAGATTGTAAGCTCTCGGGCAGGGACCGTGTCTATCTTGTTTTTTGTAAAGCGCCAGGAACATCGCTGGCGCTATATAAATGCTTATAATAATAATAAGTGCAGCCACTACACTGCAGGGTCAGTGTGGGGAGCTGAGCAGAGAGGTAACCCCACCCTGCGGGGCAGCCGGGCCACCGTCAGAGCAGACAGGCACCACCACACTGGAGGGCAGCCGGACCACTATCAGAGCTCCCACCATGGCCAGGGTGGACTGAGACGCCAGCCACGGCACCTGGCCCTACCCCGCCTCCCTGCCCCAGCAAAAATTCTACCCCCGACCATGATGTGGTAGCACGCGACGAGCTACAGTGCCCACTGCTCAAAGCCCTGCCACAGAACTCACTGTGCAGTGGGGCAGAAGGAGCCCTGGCTCATGAGCAGCCACTGCTTGGACAGCCTTACCCTATGGGGCACGTCCTCAGACTTTTCCCAAGTATGCAGTGCATAGCAGCCAGCTCCTTGCCCCACCACACAGCAGAGGGGCTATTTGGTGACAGCAGATCACATGATGCACTGCATCATGTGGTCCAGCTGCCTAGGCTGAGTTAAGGCTGCCCAAGGAGTGGCATCCTCCGCAGGGCATTTCATGCGACTGCACCCAATGTCTTTAATGGTGGTGGACTGTCTCGCCGGTGTTAGGACAAGTTTCTCCTCATAAATTTAAAGTTTCTCAGAGTGACAGTGTGCTTCTAGATTTAGTGGCAACAAAAGAAGTTGTGTCTATGACAGAAAAAATAGAGTTTTACTATATACCAAAATATATTTAATGATAATTAAAAACATGAAAACCAACAGCAATGCGACAGCCAAATTATCGGATGTGTTTTGAATACAAAACTCCTTATGGACTGGAGTGTCAGGAATGGAATGAAATTCAATAGTGTAAAGTTATGCATTTGGGGTTTAATAAGAAGAATTTTAGTTACCAGCTAGGAACACATCAGTTGGAAACAACAGAGGAGAAAAGGAACTTCGGGGTTATAACTGATCGTACAATGCCCTATGAGTCGTCAATGTAATGCAGTTGTAAAAAAGACAAATGCTATCCTGGGATGTATTAAGCATGGTATTGCCAGCAGGGATAGGGAGTTATTGTTGCCCCTGTATAGGGCTCTAGTAAGACCACATCTGGAGTACTGTGTTCAGTTCAGGTCACTCATGTTTAAGAAGGATGAACTTAAACTGGAACAAGTGCAACGTAGAGCTACCAGGATGATTAGAGGGATGGAGGACTTACCCTTTGAGATGCGGCTGAAGGAGCGTGGCTTATTTAGCCTATCAAAAAGAAGGCTGAGGGGAATATGATTACATTGTATAAATATAGATTGTGAGTTAATTTATTATTATTTTTTTAATTTTTTTTTAATTAAAGCTTGATACCTCGTCCCTCCTGATACAGCAGCTTGGGGCGGCTTACAACAACAACAACAAAAGGGGAAGATTTGTTCAAACTAAAAGGGAGCGTGGGTACAAGAACTAATGGATACAAGCTGGATATTAATACATTTAGCCTGGAAATTAGAAGAAGGTTTTTAACAATTAGAGCAGTGAACTACTGCAATAAGCTTCCAGGGCAGTTGTGGGAGCAAAGAATCTGAATAGCTTCAAAATAGAGTTGGATAAATTTATGGCAGATACCTTGTGAAGAGTTTTTATTATTTGATGCTGTAGGACAAGGTATTTGTCCCCCACCCCCCCAGCAATACATGTCAGGTTTGGTTTTTTTTCCCCTTTTTCCCCTTTCTTCCTGTAGCATCAACGTAGTCTACAGCTGAAGGTGGGACTGTTGGGGAATTCTGAAGCCTGGGTACTATATTGTATATCAGGTGCCTTGCGGGTGGGGCCTGCGCGCATGCTCAGGGTCTAACTGATCACCATATTTTGGGTCAGGAAAGAATTTTCCCTCTGGGCAGATTGGCAGTTGACTGAGGGTTTTTCGCTTTCCCTTGTAGCATGGGTGTGGCTCGCCTGTTTGGAACATCTGGGTCCTATTTTTCTAAAATTATTTCCAGTTATTTCAGGCATCATTGTGCTCTGGTTGGTCCCAGTGTCTACTTGTAGCTACTGGTGGGATTTCTATGTGCGGATGGTTTGCTGAGGGCTGAACTAAGTGACCCTTGTGGTCCCTTCCAGCCTTGTGACTCTATGACTATGACTGAGGGATAGTGTCTCTAAAAAGAAACGAATATATTTTTTACATAGAGTAGAATTCGGTTTTGAATCCTATATAAACAGCATTTGTTTTTGTTTTTTCATTTCTGGATTTGTGGAGCTACCAAACAGAGGGTTCTGCAGAGATGCAAACGATTTAATTTAATAAAAGAAAACCTTTTACCATGAAATAAAAGATTGCCCCTCTAGACAACTCGGAGTCACAGACGTAGACAATCTCTTTTATTTTGAATTATTATTATTATCATCATTTTGACATTAGGTCTCGTCTTGGAACTCTGTCAGAGTAATGTCAGTTTTCTATCTTTTGGAACATATTCATCAGTCTTTGCTTACCATGATAAAATTACAACCGATGGAGAACAGAACGGGCCTAAGACAGCCACCAGGCTGTGCCTTCACACTATCTTCATTACAGAGATAAGCAAGACAGCTTTTTGGAGCTCAAGGCACACTTCTGCATGGAGTTACTCCCACAACTAGGTCTCTAGATCCGATACTGCAGTTCATTAGAACCGTCCTGCACCATATTTCAATGAATATTTCTCAAACAGCTGCCTGGAGGACACCGGGTAATCTCTAAAGAGAAGGTATCCATAATATGGAAAATTCTCCAAGGAGAAACAGAATGCACTTCCTCCAGTGACTACCATTCTTCCTTTATTGCCCATTATAGAGCCACAGTTGTGGCTCTATAGGCGTTCTCATTAAATCGCCACCTAGCTTTAACATTGGAGTTCTCGGGCACTTAACTTCCGGTGTGTTCAAAAATTAAGTGACACTGTCTAGTAACCACTGGTTGTTCTTAGGGGGGGAAAAAGCATGCTTTCAAAGAAAAGTTGTATGCCCTAAAAAACTTAATGCTGAGACAGACATCAAGGAGATGGAGATAACATCATTCAAACGTCATACTGTGCTTGGACAACTAGACATCTACATATTAAGGTGTTTAGACAACGAGGTGAGTATGGTTGTGGGGGGGGCAGGGAGCTGCAGAGGGGGTTGGGATAGCTGGTTGGGGGACAAGGAGCTGGAGGGTGAGATGGCTGGCAGGGGGCAGGGAGCTGCAGCAGGAGGGGATTGCCATGGCTGATGGGAGGCAGAGAGCTGAACCGAGGGGTTGGAATGGCTTAGAGGTCAGGGAGTTGCAACGGTGGGACTGGAATGGCTGGCAGGGGGACAGGAAACTGCACTGGCGGGTTGCCATTGCTGGCAGACGGGGGCAGGGAGCTCCCTGCCCCAGTGCATCCTAGTTGGGGTGTGCTAGCACAGGGAAGCGCCTTTAAAAGGTTCCCCAGGTGCCTGGATCCACTAGGTTGCATCCAGCAACCTGGGGGAGGCTTAAACCCCTGACACCATTTCCCTGTCCCAGCGCATCCCAGGGGCACACTGCGGCATGAAAGTCCACCAGGTGCCTGGATCCACGGGGTGCATCTAGCCACCTGGGTGAGGTTTAAAACCCTGACTTCGCTTCCCTTCCCCAGTGATCCCAGCCTGCAGTTTTCTGGCGCGGGAAAACGCCTTGAAAGGTCCTCATGTGGCTGGATCCACTGGGGTGCATCTAGCGGCCTGGGACAGGATTAAACCCCTGGCACCACATCCCTGTCCCAGCACATCCCGGCTGGGATGCGCTGGGGCAGGGAAGTCTGTTTAAATGTCCCCCAGGCACCTGGTTTCACTAGGGTGCATCCAGCCACCTGAGTAGGGGCTGGAAAAGCCAGAAAGGGTTGCACTTCCACCTTATCAAAAGATAATAAAATTCCAATATCAAAAAAACTTTGGTTTTAAGACTTAGTTAAGGCAGAATCACATTTATTCAAACATTATCACAATAGGAAATTGTGTGTTAAGGTGTCTTTCTTATACGCCTCTCATTACAAAAGAGTTTAAATCGAGTATTATGCTTTCATATATTTTAATATTCAATTTACCAACAATGACGTTTATTGTAACTCAAAATGGTAATTAATTTCAAATACACCTTTTATAAAATGCCACATCTACAATGACTTACTTTCTTGCTCATTTATATCTGTTTCAGTCAGGTCGTATTGATGACTTAATAGAAATTAAGATTAACATATCTATTTGTAATTTACATATTACAAATCCTATGAAAGAGGTTCACATCTTTAAAATGTTTTCTACATTTTCATTTCAGTTAAGTCACCAATACAACCTGACTGAAATATAAATTAGAAAGGAAGTAATTCAAAGTAGATTTGGCATCTCATAAAAGGTGTATTTGAAATTAATTACCATTTTGAGTTACAATAAACTTCATTGTTGGTAAATTGAATTTTGGAAGACATAAAAGTAAAAGTATTCGATTTAAACTCTATTATAATAAGAGAAGTGTATAAGAAAGATGCCTTAACATACAGTTTCCTGTTCTGTTATAGTTTGAATAAATGTGAATCTGCCTTAACTACATCTTAAAACCAAGGTTTTTTGATCTTGGAATATACTCAAATCAGCTTTCCTATTTCTTTGGAGTTTCTCGTACAAGGATTCTTGAATGAGTAATGGAAGAAACGGAAAGGGTTTGAGGCCTCATCTTTTTCTCATACTTTTTCTGATCCCATGGATCTATTGCTCGCTCACAATCCTTTTGGAATGTGAATGGAGGGAAGGAAGGCGTAATTAGTTTCCATGGGCACTGCTTACAGAAAGCATTACCAGGGACACATTTCTCTCCATATGGGCAATTGTCTTGGAAGAAGTAATGATGGGGGATTGTTTTATATTCTCTTTCCTATGTGATCACTTAATGACAGTTGTTCCATCTACTGAATTCTAGTTGGGATTTGTTTCTCTTATGTTCCATGACACTACTTAGACAAAAAAAATAAATGTTGTTCCTACCTATGAATTAGAGCTGCTGCATTTGATCTATGATTTTCATAATCAAGTCTGCCTCTGAATTACACACTACAAGAAAACCAGTGGTTTACCTAATAGTTCCTTCTGAAAATGATCAGGTTTTTGTTAATATTCTAGTTATACCAGTTTAATTAAATTTAGTAAAAATGAGGCTACATCTGGTCTCTCCAGCAATCATATCTCCAGAGTGCTGAAAATAAGCTTCTTAAGTAATTCAGTGA
Source organism: Sphenodon punctatus (assembly GCA_003113815.1). Taxonomy (NCBI): domain Eukaryota; kingdom Metazoa; phylum Chordata; class Lepidosauria; order Sphenodontia; family Sphenodontidae; genus Sphenodon; species Sphenodon punctatus. The sequence goes on from QEPC01005272.1 coordinate 2,149,198, forward strand.
GCACACACTATTGCTTTAGTTTGGCATATTCCCTGAACACCATATTAACCGCGCCAAGCAAAGGTGAATTATCAACGTCCTCATTACCAATAAAGCTGAGCAAGCCATTTTCATTACATTTAAGACCCCAGAATGGGGCAGGACAGTCTTACAAAAACTAATACTACACTGCCAACAACTCTTCATCAGGTTATTGACATATGGCTCTCCTAACTTGGGAGACCATCATAAAATCTTTGGGAGAGGTAGTAAAATGTCATAATCCATTTGATCTTCCGTTTTTTTCTAAAGCTGTATTCACATTTCACAACTGATTCATTCATATATGCATTGCCTGCAATCCTAAGCATGTTTACCTGTGAGTAAGTCCCATTGATCTCTATGGATCTTACTGAAGAGAAAGTGTTCTTAGAAATGCAACCATCCAGTCTGTAGTTCTGATTTACACAGCCCTAAAAAAAACAAACCAAAGCCACTGCTATGGTCCTCTCTTGGGAATGCCTCCAGCATAAGAAGTTGTCTGAATATGGGGCCATTACAGCAATGGTGAGAGTCAGAACTTGACCAGTCCCAGGCCCAGAAACATGGAGCCCCAACCATAAATTCCACGGCCTGTCTAAATGAATAAAGATGGATTTTTAGTAGGGACGTGCGAATGTGGTTTGGAAGTTCAGGGTTTGGCCCGTTCGCAAACTGACCCCCGCCCAAACTGACCAAACAAAGTTCGGATTCCGAACGCGTTCCGGAGGGGGGCAGGGAGGAACCTGGTTTTCCCTCCCCCTCCAGGCTGTGCGGGTGGAAGGGGTGCCGGGGAGCACCTGCCCCCTGACCCTGCCTAGCCTGGGAATTTTTTTAACCCACCCCCACCCCAAGGATCGCCCTACCTGGTGGTGCTAGGTCTCCGGCCCTGGTGCTGGCAGCAGGTCCGGTGCCGGCGGTGCTCTGGAGCGCTTCAGGCCGCTACTAGGCCTTCTGGGTCAAACAGGAAGGCCTAGTAGCAGCCTGAAGTGCTCCGGAGCACCGCCGCCGGACCTGCCATCACTGCCGCTGCCAGACCCGGACCCCGACCTACCTGGTGGTGCCGGGGTCCGGGCACTGGGTCCGGCGGTGGCAGCGGTAGTGGCCCTAGGTCTGGCAGCAGCGCTCCGGAGCGCTTCAGGCCACTACTAGGCCTTCCGGTTTGACCTGGAAGGCCTAGTAGCGGCCTGAGGTGCTCTGGAGCACCGCTGCTGCCAGACCCAGGGCCAGAGCTCCAGCACCACCAGGTAGGGTAATCCCTGGGGTGGGGGGTTAAAAAAAAAATCCCAGGCTCAGCAGGGGGGGGGAAGGTGCTCCCCGGCACCCCTTTCACCCGCTCAGCCTGGAGGGGGGAGGGGAAATCACCACCCCGAACGGGTTCAACCCAAATGGGCCGAACCGAACGATTTCGGGTCGGGCTGAACCCTTAACGGGCCGAACCCCCGGGGGTTCACACATCCCTAATTTTTAGCGGTACGTGCTTTACAGTGCAGTTATGGTCTGAAAAGGTGCTATATTATTGTGCTGCTCTCTCGTTCAACAGATTTGAGTATATATAAAATTATAATTCCACATTTAAATTGCAAAAGTAAACTTTGGTTACCTTTTACTCTTTTGAATGTGCTGAAGAACCAAAAGCATGATGGAAAAGGGCTTTGGATTTTAACTTGTCTCACATATCAGAAAGACTGAGAATTGGTGTTAGGAATTGTAGGATTTTTATTACTGGTGATTATGTAGGATCTGGAAAAGAGCACAGCTTGACTCCCCAAACCGAGTTAGCAGTGCTGGTAAATTTAAAGAGGCATTTGTAAAACAGATGATTTGATATGTATGCAGGATCTCATGCTGCTAGCTTTACAGAGTTGTTTTCAGAAACTAATTATCAGTTGGTGCAAGTCTGTTTAGCTCCATTGATTTTAACTGAGCTATGACAATATGGGCTACCTGATCTTACAATGTTAAATATATCTTCAACAGCTTACCCCATTCTTCCATATGCTTTGCTGTATTTTGGATCTATTGCTATTGCTCGCTCACAATCCTTTATTGCTTCATTGTAGTTATTCAGCTTACTTTGAGCAGCAGCCCTGAAGAGTGAAAAAAAATTTTAATCATGGAAATGCAAACCTGCGAATTCAAGCCACATGCTTTGATTTCAAGCATGTGAGTAGTACCCACTGAGTAGTACCAACTCCTTCAGTTGTTCATCTTGTTTGACTTTATTGAGCGTACTCTTGTTTAAATTTAAGCATGTACATAATAGGTTTGCTGGATTCGAGGCTTAACAAATATGATCTTGAAGTTCTTAAGGGATGTTAATAGTGGGAAACCAGCCTATGATTCCACACAAAATATATCCTTAATTGAAATTATTACTATAAATCAAACTGTCAGATAAGAAATAAGGCTATATGAAATTGTTGTTTAGAAAACAACAACATTTTGCTCAATAACTCCTTTGCAGCTTTTTATTATTGTTCCATGTCATTCAAGAGATCACCTTGTTCCGTCTCTCCCCACTTCCCCTCAAGGGTTTGTATCACAACCACCATCTTTCTGGTGAGGACTGCATGTCTACAGTACCTCTTTGGAGCCCTACCAGCTAGCAGGATTGCTAGAAAGGAACTTGAAGCGGTACACTAACCAGGCACTAGAACTATATACTTTTTACAAAGTTTCTGAAACAATTTAGCTGTGTGTAATTCATCTCATGCAACTAGCTGAAATTCTGGATGAAAATTTCCAAGAGTTGATGAATTGGTGTAGAGGTACAGTAGTACCCGAACAAGTGAGTGAGTGATTGTCAGGTCATATTGCGTCAAACAAAAGGTGAGGAACAAAGCTGTAATATCTGAACCAAAGTGCAGTAAAAGGTACACAGTAAAATATAGTATTTTTATATGGCAAGTTAGGCCTACTCCTAAATCCTAAGCACAGAATTTAGATCAGGAGTCAGGTTCAAATGCAATGTTCCAGTTTAGGTCCTTTACTGGCCAACTTATCAAATTACAGAAGAAGCACTGTGCTACAGAAGATGCTAAATTAAATAAAAAACAATTTTTATTTACATCCCTCTCTTGCCAATTAAAATTTTCTTTTAATTACTTTAAAGAAAATCGTTCTTTTCCCAGGTCCAGTGAAATAAAGATCTTCCCTTTCTACTGGAATGCATCTGCAAGTTTTTACAACATATACTTATGCAAGTCCAACAGTGCTAGTGGACATGCACAGCAATAACCAAAAGCAGTATTGGGCTCCAAATGCCTTTGAACAGAAATATTTTCTCATGTTCACAGACACTGCTTATCATTTCCAATGGCCCCAATTGTAATCTGTCTTGCCATGCAGGAAATAATGAGTAACTATCTGAAGACAACAGAATTCCAACTGCATAAAATCAGGATGAGGAAGATCAGAATTGAGTCTCATAAGTATTCCTAATAGCTTCAAAGTGAAGCCAAACCAATGATTTATAATAAAATAAACCATCCTCATCATCGTCTTTATTTTTATATAACGCCTCCCTCCCTGCCATGGCATGCAGAGCAGTTTACGTATAACACAATTTTTAATCCTACAACTCTGTGAGGTAGGTTAGACTGAGAAAATATTGTGACTCACCCAAGGTCACCTGTGAATTTCTGGCTAAGGCAAGACTTGAACCAGTTTCCCCCCTGGTGCAAGTACTATGTGTTTATCCATTACACCACACTGGCTCGCTAGCATAACATTTTCTCTTATCTCTTTTTTTATACAGTCTAGCCTTTTGTTTACCTTTTTGACTGCCACAAAGTGCTGAACAAATTATTCTTATTGAGCTGCCACTGTAGAATCTTTTTCTGCATGGATACAACTTAGAACCCAGCAATGAGTAGGAGTAAATGAAACTCTTCCTGTCTAAGTGCATTTACCTTTACGATTGTCCGCAATACATTTCTACAGCTTGAAGGTGGAAAGCGCACAAGTGGAGAGGAGTACAAATAATTTGTGGTTAACGGGCTGGCGTGGAACTCCTAAGATCTAGGTTCAGCTTCTAAGTTTATCAAAGGTTTCCTCTGTAGCCCTGGGCAAATTATTTATATTCCATCTCATCATTTCCATTTTGAAAATGAGATACAAATACTTTTTTGTTTCATAGGAGTATAAAAACAATAAATGTGTTAAATGAAAAGTGCTTGGACACAATTATGATGATGGCTATGTATGGAATTGTGCTGCCCACATACCTACACCAATGTGATAGATCAACAACATATTATTTATTTAGCACCAGCAATGTACCTGACACTAAACAAATCATTAATACAGATCCCTGCCCTGAGGGGCTTACAATCTTGGATAGGCAAGGGAGGGGGTAAACATAGGGAGGCATAGGTTCACAATGTTGAGAAATCACCAGTGCACATGCTTTGTTTTGTTACAGGGGAGACGGGGACCCTGTAACTATTTTATACATCAATATTTGGCAGGAGGGGCGGGGTAGCAAGACTGTTAAAATAAATAAATATTTCTTCCTGAGCATTCAGAAACAAAGGGCCAAGTGCATGCTGGAGTAAGCACATACGTCTCTTATGGAAGTCTCAGAGTCAAATGAAGTTGTGATACAAATGGTGTGTGTTGAAGGTAAAACATATACATAGCAAAATAATGATTTTGCCCAAATTAAGGCCCTTTTTACACAGACACTAACACTGATAAAATGGGTGTTACATTTTATTATACATGGTACAGGGCGATACTGCAGCCCTGCAACATGGGCCCCTTTCACACGAGATGCCTCCACCCAGTTTTGATGGGTGGAGGCGTCTGTGTAAACACCACTTGCGGTGGGTCGGGCGCACTGCGGTGGGTGGAGATGTCTGTGTAAACACGGGCGGTGGGTGTAGGTGCATGCATGGTCCCGTGCAACACCCATCTCCACCCACCACCCACCCACGGAGCGAAACTGGGTGGAGGCATCTCGTGTGAAAAGGGCCCATGTAGCAGGGCTGCAATATTAGCAGTATTTTTTTCTCTTTGAGTAGTTGTCTCATGGTATATGTTTGTTGTTATTTTGGGGGGAATGATATTGGATTTTTTTAGAAGTGGATGTAATTGGAGTGTGTCTTACTGTGCATTTGTAATTTTTTAATTTGTTTGGATTTTGTTATTGACCTATATTTTGTTCATGTTAGTTCTGAAAATTCTAGGATTTTTTTAATGGACTTGGCTGTGGGTTTTTCTCCCTCTTTATCCTTTTTGTAGTTGTCAGGGTCAGGTTGGATGTTTGACATGAGTGTGTGTGTACTGGCTGTAACGTTAGCATTTACAAGTGACTGATGTGGTGGAGTCCTTAACTGATTATTTCCTTGGTTTGTGGCATTTGGTTTTTGCTTGTTTTATGCATATGTTACTTGATGTTTTATGTCAATGTCGTAGCTTAATGGTTTTGGAAACGGACAGGTTTTTTATTTAGTTAATTTACTGGTTTTGTGTGGTTTGTTTTTGTATGATTTCAAAGTCTTCTTCAGGCTGGCCCCCCACTCAGCAGTCTGAATCCTGTCTGTTGCCAACCCCACCCTTTTCATTCTCTAGGAAAGCCTTGGTCCCTGCAGACTGGGCATGGGGGAGGCGCATGGGGACAATGGCAGCTGATACAGCTGCACTTAGAGAGAATGGGTCTACCAGGTTTGTGAGTGCCAGTATCTGGCTGGCTACCTTGTCTTCAGGGAGACAAGCCACGTGGCTGATCAATAGCTCCTTGCTACAGGGGAGATAGACACAGATTGGGCAAGAGCATGGGGCAGGGGAAGCCGCGAAAGGTAGGGGAGAGTTTCCAGGTGTTTCCCTACTGTGTTCTCCCAGCACAGGGCTTTAAATTGCAGGGGGAGGAGGGCTTTTCCTAGCAGCCCCCATTCCCTTGCCTCCCCCCGCAATGTAAAGCCACAGACAGCCTCAGTGTTAATTGCAGCCAGTTAACAGTTTCTCAATGGAGGGAGAAGGGAGGAAATGTTCCTACATCTGCTGCTGTCAGAGACAGAATGCCTCAGCCCAGCCATTCCTTACTGTATTGTGCTGTACATTCTTGTTAGCCAATCACAGTGGATGACAATGCTGCTATCTAACTGAACTTCATGTGCCTGTGTTCTCAATGCGCATTGGTGAACCTACCATTTTTAACAGCCTTAATAANCCCCGAGCTGCATTGCAGGATGGGGCGGTATAAAAATCTATGAAATAAAATAAATAAAAGCACTCTCTCGGCTAGTAGGCTACATGCATGTCAATTTTCAAGGCATAATTATGTACACAGACAAAGATATAGGCATGCATTAAAACATTAGTATCTGAGCAATTCTACATCAAAGCAGAAAAATCAAAACACTATAACTTAAGAAGAATTGTACTAACCCACACAAAATTATGCACAAACCACATAACCAACAAGCCCTGAACACCCTGGAAAAAAAATCCGCCAAAATCCACAAACTGTCCCCCTAAAAACCAGGGTTCAAGTTTCACCACTTAGAATGAAAGTGGGGTAATAGCTTAACATACTTCCACTACTGCGGCTGTATAACATAGTGCAGTGACTTTTGCAATATAAGAAACTGTATAATGCATGATACTTTCAAAATACTGTACAAATATTAACTTTATTGTTTGCTGTACAAAATTAATACCAAGATCCTTTCATTCTGAAATGTATAGAGGAATTGTTCCAAAACCAATTAAATGAGCGGAAAGACTCTTACTGGCACCTATGCTATGCTTACAATCTAGCCCTTAGTAATGTACAGAAATTACTTTAGGCTGCCTACTTTATAGTTTCAAAAACAGAATACTTTTTTCAATCTAAGCTAAAATCCTCACTACAACTGCAAAGAAAACAAACATTTAAACAATAATTTAATTGCTTATTTTTTAGCTAGTGCATCCAACTGATATAAAGACTAACGTGACATTGTAAAAGAACAGATTACTATTTAGCTTCACTTTGTTTAGATCTAGGTAACAGTTTTCTATTTTAAAATTGTGTTTAAATAGTCTGAGACTCATTTTTACCTGTTACAGTAATAGACTGCATTATTTGGATCCTGTTCAATAGCCTGCGTATAACAATCCACTGCAGCACCATAATTTTCTTCCTTCATGTGATTATTACCTGAAATAAATTGTAACAACTTTTAGAAATTAAGAAAACAGAATGTTGTCTAAAAATAAACCACAGAGAACAACTGCACTACAGCACCACATAAAGCAATTCTATGACAGTTATCCCTTGCGACTATCTTTTAGAAGCAGATTGTGTGCCGCATTGCTGAACACAAAGTTTTCATGAGAGTTTATTTTCTACAATACAGAGCAACACATATCCTTCACTCCCTGTTTCACTATTCTGCATACTTGCTAGGCAATACCAAACACCAAAGAAAGAGTTTACTGGAAACTGGCCAGCTACAGAAGAACAGGCCAAGGGGTTTGTTGACTCTCACAACCATTTGAGTCAATTTCTTTTAGGACGTACCAAAAAAGGCAGGTGCTGATTTTATTGAGGCATTCAGAGAGGGCATTCCCCTATTCAGACATAGTATGCAAAAAGACACAGAGGCAGTTGTGTAAGAAACTGACAGCAAGGTTGAAATGAGGGAACACAAGTAGGGAGGGGCAGAACTGTGAAGGGTATTGCAGGCAAGGACAAGAAGCTGAAGTGTAACTAAGAAGAAAACATTTCCCAGGCATCTCCAAAACAGCCCTACCAATGCTTCTCTCTCTTAAACTTGCTATTTCAATACATGACCCATCCTTGAGGGAAACAGACAATTGAGTTGGATTGTGTGTCGTTACAGGGTCCCACCTGAGAAGTACTGAGCACCTAGAAATATCAAAGGCCTATATTTGAGGCGGCAAGCACCCTGCACTTTCCTTGAAGTGCCCAGAATTTTGCCAAAGTACATGTTTAATAAAGTGAGAAGACATTCTACAACAACAAAGTTAAAACCTTTATGCTGATTTTCACATGCAGCCTAGCCAGGTTAGAACTCTCACCTATGAAAATGAAAGGTATTCTAGCATCTAGCAAATGTTTTGTTTCACCTAAACAAAACCATTAATGGAATACACTATTTTTTGTCATTTGTAACAGCTGCAGTTGATCCATTTTGATATCCAGTCAGATCTAGAATTTAAAACCGATTTTTTTAAAATGTTATATCAAAAGTCAGATGCTTTTCTGGAAAAGCCTTTTCCAGAACACTACTTTTATCTTCCAAATGTAAATATGTTAATTAGAATATTTCCAATATGAAAGAGTAAACATCTGAAATCAAAATTCATTTTCAAAATACAAGTATAAATCAGTTCTATAGCACTAAATGTCTGTGCCTAACTACAGTTTTTCACGTTCAATCATATTTAAGTCTACTCATTTTTTATCTAAATATCAGTCCAATGGGGGAAAAAAGCAAAACAGATTTTTGCTATGGATGTAAATGGTCGTTATGAGGAAGTATATAATGTTTATATCTCTAGCTTCAGATGGAGTTTTTATATTTATAATCTTCATAACCTTTTGCAAAGCAACACATTAGGTTTTGTAGGAGACAAATGTTTATGTTTAAACATTGCATGTTTAGCAGTAGTTACTCATGTTAGAGCATGTCCTATTATTAAGACAGGGAATCCTAGCCAGTCCTCCAACCCACCCACATCAATGGCAAAATTCCTACTGACTTTAATGGGTGAGGATTGTGCCGCAGGTCTCCAAGGTTTTATAGCTTCTGTAGCTTCCATCTGAACAGTTAGAAGAGATGGAGAGAATAGCCCTTGTACTAGCAACTTATGAGTTGCAGCACTTCCCTGCTACTGAACTAGAACTGTGGATAGATGCCCAAACTTTAGTCTGAAATGTGTGGCCTAGATGTAGTGCTGTCACCAACTGTCACTATATTGCAGCAAAAGAGCTATTAAACAGTTACTTCCTTATTAACTATGCACCTTCATCCTTCAGCTGGTCAGCTTTTTCAACATCTTCTGGCAAAGAATCAGAGAGAGGCAGTGTGTCATCCTGTATAAATAAAAACAAATATAAATCTCAGTTAAGTTGGATCATAGTTCTATTCAAGAATTTTTCTATTACCTTCAACCTGATCATTTTGTGTGTTTACACAACACATTTTAGAGACTGCCTTAAATTGTTCCTAAAGCACAGTCAACGGGTAGTAAAGCCTACCTTAGAGCCACACCGGGGCGGCTCTATAAGTGCAATGAATTAGGATAAGCCACAACGAGCGTAAGAAAAAGGAAGGAGTGTAAATGTAGATCAGGGCCATCCATTCAGCACAGCTCTGAAATAAACACAAAGCGGAACTAAAGAATCTAAACTACACTAGCACCTGGATGATTCAAGAGCATTCTTGCAATAAATTTGTCCTGATTAAGAAAAGTCAAATATTTTTTAAAGCTATAACGTGTATATATAGATACACCGAGAGAGACACGCATGCACACACACTGTATGTGAAAATCTTCAATTTCCAATAAGTAGTATTAGTAATTTTTATTGAGAGGCACATGGCCATAGCATCAAATAATACATTAAAAAAAAAGAGCAACAAACAAGATCCCCACATGGAGATGAGAATTACAATTTCACACTATAACTTAAAATACTAATATAAAAAAATATATAATAGTAGGTACTGGTGTATAAAATCATGTCTTAAAAACTTGGCAAATAACAGAACAAAAGATCATCCCTTCTATTTTGCAGTCTGAAATTTCTAAATAGGGAAAGATAAATGTGTCCAAAGATAAGGATATAATCATAACGCTCTTTTACTCCACCTGATTTTAACTCTGGAATTACTAGTAACAGGTAAATAACCATCTACGCAAATTACGGTAATACTATCCCAGGCGTAGCTTTAAAATTCAGGAAATTATCCCTGAAATGAAAGACCTGGGTAATAAAGGATGCAAGGTTTTTAATTTCCTGCAGACTGGAGCTATCAAGGATTAGGCATAGGAGAGCCTCATGTGATCTTCCTGGGTATTTTCCCAGTATAGGCGCAAGGAACTTTTCCCTAAGCGAATCATAGAGGTGGCAATACAAAAAAAAATGATTCACTGTTTCCGCTGCCTGGTGGTCAAAAGGGCATAAACGCTCTGCGTATGGAATATTCTGAATTCTCCCATCAGTAATATGGAAGGGCAGGGCGTTCACTCAAGCTTTAAAAATAAGACGTTTGGCCCTCATAGATATGGGGGCTTCAAGATATTGAGGTATGGAGCCCTGTGTGGGGGCCCAACTGAGACAGAGACAGATATGCGGGGAGGCCCTTATACTACCCATCTCATATCTTCCATTCTTATACGGACCTCTTATATGGACAGCGGAATTTCCAATAAAGAAAACCATCTTGTAGATCTTCAGTTACAAGTTCAAAGAAGATCGTTTTTTTAAAAAATTACTAAGGAGTTGGATTTATGAATAGCAAAAGAAACCAAACTCTTTACAGTAGTGAAACTATAACTGAGGTTTGTCAAAGCCTGAGCCTGTGAATTTTCTTCCCCAAAGCAGACTTGGTGGATGGGATTGGGGACGGGGGGAATAAATTTTAACTGATTTTTATTGTTTTTGGGGGAGGGGGTTGTTTTTTTTAAAATATTTATACGCCTGTGATTTCTGTACTCCCATGGAATATAGAAGGGGTTAAGCGTAAGCTTTTAAATGAGGAATGGAGAGAATTTGTCAATCAGTACCATATTCTGTGGGTGAAAACAGACATGATGCTAACCACCCTTGGGGGTTATTTATGCATGTTGCAGGGCTGTATTGGTGCCATATGCAGCCCTGAAACATGCATAAATGACCACCAAGGGTGGTTAAAGGATGGTTAGCATCATGTCTGTTTTCCAAGAAACCTGGCTCTCATCTGAAGATGCAAAATCATACGAGTTTACTGGCTATTGCAAGCATGTGGCTCCTGGTGTGAGAATGAGTAAAATGGGAGACTCTCTGGAGGGGTAGGTACTTTGATCTCCTCAAAGTGTCCAGGACAGAGTAGGTTATACCTGGTTCAGTTTGGAAACTGTCTGGTAACTGAGATAATGATCAGGGAGTCCGTGCCCCCCACTCTTATTAATATCTATGTGCCACCGAAGTCATCCATTTTTTATGACAAGACTATTTGGGCTAAATTGGACATCTTATTGGACTAACTGGAAATCTCTTTCCCTCAATCTCCTATCTTGATTGTAAGTGATTTAAATGCTAGAACAGGATCACAGCTGTCAGAGTTAGCTAACAACAAGGTGCTTAGTCACCTGGGAATCCCAGAAAGGGTCTCGAGGGACAAGTAGTTAATAGCACAGGTGAAGCATTATTAAAAATCCTGGGGATGCATAATATGGTAATTCTTAATGGGAGGCATGACATGGACAAATTTGGAGAATATACATATGATTCATGGCAAGGCACAAGTGTTCTAGATTATGCAATTACCTCTATATTTAATTACAACCAATATGCAGCGTTCTCTGTTATACCCAGACCCGAGAGTAGCCACTATCCACTGGGAATAGGCCTTGATATTATATCTCCAGTACCAGTACCAGATATGATCTCCTCCCCTGAGGCATATCAATTTCCCGGGAGATGCCGTATAAAGCGGGCATGCCCCGTATATCTTAAAGTTATGAACAAGCTAGGTTCAGCTGATTTGTGTCAGCTTAGAGAAATTGCTCAGCAGGCAGACTCTTTTTTAACAGGCACGGATGCTTTAGAAAAGATTTGAGATTTCCTCATGCCCTTAGTCACTAAGATCGCTCCTGCTTCAACCTTCCAGAGATGCTTTTTACGTTCTGGGTGGTTTGATAAAGAGTGCCGACAGACGAAAAAAAGAACTGTTGGCTTTACGTAAGGCCTGCCCTGTTCAAGGGCTCCCATGTATTTGGGAAACCTTTTTAAATTCTAGATGAACTTATAAAAAGCTACTGTATAGTAAGAAAGCAGCTAGAGATACACAGACCTGGGCAGAATTTCAGACTGCCTCAAGACAACAAGATTCTACCAAATTCTGGACTACCATTAACTCCTTTTTAAAGTCAAGAAATTATGGGATGGCTGTGTATATCAAGGAAGAAACCTGGGTTGATTATTATAGAGGAGTGTTTAAAGTGTCTGAAGACGGTCAGATTTTTGAAATAAATACTGTAACAGAGATTGCAGCAAGAGTGCCACTTCCTGATATCTCAGAGGAAATGATATCTCACTGCATTTCTAAGCTGAGACTGCGTAAAGCCCCAGGCTTGGATTTTATCCCTCCAGAGATCTATCTTGAGTTTGCCTCCTGGTAGATACCAGTGCTTGCTAGATTGTTCACCCTATTCACTCGAGTTAAATGCTTTCCACCTTCTTGGGGCATTGCAGTAATAGTCCCAGTGTTTAAGAAAGGGAATAAAGAGGATCCAGCCTGTTATAGGCCAATAAGCCTCTTATCAGTGATAAGTAAGATCTATGCCCGTTATTTATTAGAACTAGAGCAATGGGTGAACAGAAATCAGCTTCTAGCAGAGGAGCAGGCGGGCTTCAGCCAAGGGCGGTCAGTTACTGACAATTGTTTAATTCTCTCCCATTTAATAGATAAATATGTCTCAATAAGGGGAGGTAGCCTATTTGTGGCTTTCATTGACTTTTCACAAGCCTTTGACTCAGTTAATAGATCAAAGCTTTGGTCAAAGCTAGCACAGATGGGCATTAACCCAAACTTATTGGAACTATTGATTGAGCTCCATCAAGATTCCAGAGCAGTGGTAAGTAGAGGTGGGACCCCGGG
>QEPC01005272.1:2174150-2203157 GCA_003113815.1 Sphenodon punctatus
GAGCGAGCATGAGTTCATGGCCGCCGTGGCAACCATGGACCTGTCCCAGAGAGTTATTGGTCCAACACATCAGGGGGGACATACCTTAGACCTTGTGTTCTGCACCGGCCTTGAGGTGGGTGCTCCGTTAGTGGGGGAGTTATCAGCTGTACCCTTGTCATGGATGGACCATTACCTCCTGCAGGCCTCGCTCCTGGCACATGTCTGCCCCCGGAAAGGTGCAGAACTGATTTGGGTGGTTCGCCCCTGAAGGCTAATGAAACCAGATCGGTTCCGGAAGGCTCTGGGTGAATTTCCCTCTGACCTTGATGACGGTGCCATCGATGACCTCGTCTTGTTATGGAATATCTTGCTGACGGAGGCCATTGACTGGACAGCTCCTAGGTGTCCGCTGCCCAGGCGACAGCTCCGCAGACTTCCTTAGTTCTCCGAGGAGCTGCAGGAGCTGAAGAGAGAAGGGTGGCGGTTGGTGTGACGGTGGCGTCGTTCGCATGCTAAAACCAACAGATTGCGTCTTAGAGCCAGTTTATGAGCCTATGTCATAGCTAATGCTATACAAGCAGCAAAAAAGGAGTTTTTCCCTACCCTCATAGCATCAGCTAAATCCCGTCCAGTGGAGCTTTTCAGGGTGGTGCGGGTGCTGGTCAGTCCAGCCTCCCTCCACCTTGGAGTGGAATAATCTACTGCTCGCTGTGACATGTTTGTGGATTATTCTGTGGATAAAATCGCTCGGATACACCACGACTTCGGTGCCACAATTAATACATATGGGGAACTGGAGGTTATGGAAGCCTCCTCTTGTCCAGTTTTGTGGGATCAATTTCACTCGCTGACACCTGCCGATGCGGTTGGTGTTCTTCGGGCTGTTAGGGCCACATTTTGCTAATTAGATCCTTGCCCGTCCTGGCTGATTAAATCTTGCCGGGAGACAATCGGGCCATTGCTGGCTGGGGTGGTCAGCGCCTCCCTTCAGTAGGGCAGAGTGCCAGGCTGTCTCAAAGAGGCAGCGGTTCAGCGTCTGCTCAAGAAACCATCGCTTGGCGTTAACTCCCTTGCCAGTGCTATCAGCCCATTTCTAACCTTCCCTTTTTAGAGAAGGTTATTGAAGGATAGTGGCTCAGCAGCTCCAGGGACATCTTGGATAACCGCATCGGTTATCTGGACCCCTTTCAGTCAGGATTTCGTCCGAGGTATGGCACCGAGACTGTGCTTGTGGCTTTGGTGGATGATCTGTGCCAGAAAATGGACCGGGGTCGTTCGACCCGGTTAGTTCTATTAGATCTTTCAGCTGCATTTGATACAGTTGATCACGGGATGTTGGTGATGCAACTGCGGGACTGTGCAGGAGTGGGAGGGACTATTCTCAAATGGTTCCGCTCTTTCCTGACCGGTAAAACACAGCGAGTGGTTCTTGGGGAGTTTTTTTCATTATACCGAGACCTCTCGTGTGGAGACTCACAGGGTTTGGTTTTGTCCCCTCTCCTGTTCAACATATACATGCAGCCACTTGGTGATGTGATCAGGAGGTTCGGCGTGCGGGGTCATCAATATGCTGATGACACCCAGCTGTATCTCTCTTTTTCAACAGACCCAGGCCCTGCAGTCTCGGGGCTTACTCAGTGTTTGACGGCTGTGGGGGGCTGGATGAGGACTAACCGACTGAGGCTGAATCCCGACAAGACAGAGGTGATGTTGTTGGGTAAGGCGATGGAGATGGTGGCCCCCATTATTTGCGGGGTCTGCCCTCCACTGGTACCCCAGGTACGGAGTCTGAGGGTGCTCCTCAATGCAGAGCTCTGCCCGGATGCCCAGGTGGAGACTGTGGCGAGGAGTACCTTTCGCTAATTACATCTGGTGCGACGGCTTCAGCCGTTTGTCTCAAGCTCTGACCTGGCCATCATCATCCATGCTTTCATCACCTCCAGATTAGACTATGTAACATGCTCTACGTGGGGCTACCCATGGTGATGGCTTGGAAACTGCAGCTGGTGCAGAATGCAGCAGCCCGTCTTCTGGTAGGACTGGGCCGCCGGGAGCATATTACACCAGCGCTCTGCTCTCTGCAGTTGCTACCAGTGGCTGTCCAAGCCTGATTCAAGGTGTTGGTTTCAACCTATAAAGCCCTAAACGGTCTGGGCCCTGCCTACCTACGAAACCGCCTCACTCCCTGTGTCCTGGATCGGCCCCTGCGGTCGTCCGGGGATGCCCTGCTTGAGGTCTCCTGAGTTTCTCGGGTGGCCACGCAGGAGAGGGCGTTCTCGGTGGCCGCGCTGCCCCTATGGAACTCCTTTCTGGTGGAGGCCCAGTTAGCCCCGGACCTCCCCTCTTTTTGGAAAAGTTGCAAGACCTGGCTGTTTGGCGTGGGAGAGGGGTGATTTGGGGGGGGGGGGGGGGGGGNTGTTTTAATATTTGTTTTGCAAATTGCAAGCTGCCCCGAACTGCCTGTGGGGTGGGGTAGCAAAATTCTAAAATAAATAAAATAAATTAATTGCAGTAAGCCGAGTATTGATTCTTATCCATTAATGAGAGGAGCTAGTGGTGACTCTCAAGGGGTTTTTAGACCTGCATCTCCCCACCCATTACCCACCCTGTCTCTGGTAAACCCGAGCATGAAGCATGATGGTCGCAAAGGTGATTTTGGGGGTGGGGGGAGCCCCGCCCTGCTCAATTCATCACAGTGGTGCTCAATAATTGTGGGATTCAGACTGTCTCTGTAGGAGGTCTCTATGCAAAGTTGGAACCTCCATCCACTCTAACAGCTGGGACGTTTCAGTGCACTTTTGCAGAGACAGCTCTGTGGGGAGGTTTCTGCTTCCCGTTCACTCCGTCACGGAGTCATCACCCTCACTCCAGAAACCATGATTCCCCCTTGGAACAGGGTCCCATGCACTGCCAGTGTTTTTCCTGGGCTCTGTGGGATATGTGTTTGGGACTGGACTGTCAGCCCGGCTGGGGGCGGGGGAGGAGGGGTGTATGAACTAGTGTTTGGCTTTTTCAGCTGCTGTTCCATGGGTTCCTCTGATGCATTCTCCCTTGTGTTCCTGAGCTGTCTGTGGGTTGTTATGACATGTCCCAGGGTTTTGTGTGTTGTCACATGGTGCCCTTGTGGCTAGTGGACATGGGTCCATCTTCCCTGGTCCCTCCTCCTCCGCCCTCCCAGATTCTTGCTGAGGGCAGGTAGAAGAGACTGCAGTGGCTTTACTTGCCCACGAACCACCATGTTTTAACATCATGCAGTAAGGGGTGTTGATGTGGGGACTGGGTGGTTCCTGGCCCAGCCAGCGGAACAGCTGTTGGTTTGAACTGTGGTAGGGACTGGGGCCATGCACTCCCTGGGCACTGCCCGTTTGTATCCCTCCCCACTCACTTCACGTGCGTGGGTGCCCCGTGGTTGATCCATTCAGCAGATACAGACCCGCCCCTCAGCCATGCTTGTTTTAAAACAGCCATTGTTGGATTTAGCAAAGGTAAGTCATGGATTTAGCAACGGTAAATCATGCCTCACTAATCTATTGGAATTCTTTGAGGGCGTAAATAAGCATGTGGACAAAGGAGACCCGGTAGATATAGTAGTAGTAATATAATCCTTTATTTGACACAACTGCTTGGTTGGTGCAAAAGTACAACAACAACAACAGTAATAAATAAAATAAAATTAATAATAATAATAATAAAAACAACCAAAATATAAAAGGAACAAAATCAACAGAGTAATACTGCCACAAACAATCCAACACAGGTTGAGAAGATTTACATATATTGTAATGTCAAATAAAAGCAACATTTCCAATTTGGCAAATAAAAAACAAAGGATAAGAATATAATCTTAAACATATATTCTTAAACAGTCCTTTACCCCAGACAATTATCTAATCTAAGGACCCAACATAAAAATAGAATTTCCCCTCAAGTACCTAATAACTCTAGCTTCCTGCGTTTGGCAAGTAAAAGGAGAAAGTTTGCCGCTCTATACATCACCTTATAATTTGGATTAGCTAGTAAGTATACACGTTTTTGATCCAAGTTCCACCAAGGAACCTCCAGGCAAAACAGCCCCCTAAATTGATAGCGGATATCGGCTGTTAAAACACAATCAAAACGGTAATGATTTATATCTTCAACATATTGATTGCAGTCACATAGCCTATGATTATAGGGAATCCCTTTAAGGCGGCCCTCTAAAACCTTAGAGGGCATAATCTGGAATCTCACTAAAGTGAGTGCTTTCCTGAGGGTGAAATTTTCTATCTGGCAAAGGTAAAGCTCTAATTGGTGAACTGTTTTTATCTTCTCATACATAGGAGCAACTACTGACGCAGCAGCTAATGCAATATCCTGCTGTTTGTGGATATCAGATAAACGAGTTCCCAAAAGTCTTTTCACTGAGCCACAAGGGAGACCCTCCAAGGCCTCTAAAGAAAAGCCGATTTTATTTAATAACTGAGAAAAATGTAATCTCCATGTGCTCCTATGCTTAAAAGCACAGGGTAAATTGCCTTTGGACATGCCCATCAATCTTAACCAGTAATTGCAAATGGAGATTTGAACCCTATATTCAACTGAAAGAGTGCCTGTTTCAGTTCTCAAGAAGGAAACAGGAGTATAACTTGGTACCCCCAACAACTTTCTGAGGAGCTTGTTTTGAAGGACTTCCAAAGGTGAAACAGCATGACACCACAATTCAGCCCCGTACAAAATCTGGGGCAGACATTTTTTCGTAAGCCAGTTCAATCAGCTTACCACCCTTGATGGCCCAGAAGTTGCTGATGCCCCCAACTGTTTGCTGAGCTTTTAACTTAGCGGCTGCCACCTGATGGATCCAGGAACCTGTAGCAGAAAAGACCAGACCTAGATATCTAAACCGGGGCACCTGTTCTAACATAACTCCATCAAGTTCCCATCTATGTGTACGTACCCTCTTGGAAAACACCACTATCTTAGTTTTAGAGTAGTTAATCTTTAATTTTTCAGTTTTACAATAAGATCCTAGTACCAGAAGGGCACTTCTTAGTCCATTCTCCGCTGCGGATAACAGCACCATATCGTCCGCATACAAGAGGATGGGAAGCGCCCTCCCACCTATACGTGGTGCCAAGATCATCTCATTCTTATAGGTGTCTACTATATTGTTTATGTAGAACTTAAAAAGGAAGGGTGCCAACACGCACCCCTGCTTTACCCCTAAATTTACAGGAATAGAGTGTTAGGTCACCTTTGCAAGTCAGACGAACTCTCATGTAGGTGTGCAGGTGCAACTCTCAGACCAAGAATAAAAGTCGTTTGTTTATTTTTACGGACGCCAACTTTGCCCAGAGCCTATCCCGGTCTATAGTGTCAAAAGCCGATTTAAGGTCGACAAAAGCAGCAGAGTTTGCTCTTCCTAATTTGAATGTATTTGTTTACCAGATGGTCCAATACAAAACAATGGTCTATTGTGGCACGTCCTGTTCGAAATCCCGCTTGTTCCTCATGAAATATATTGCCCTTTTCAGTCCAAGTTTCCAATTTTGCCAGAAGATCTCTCTCATAAAGCTTTGAAATCACATCCAATAGACTAATTGGCCTATAGTTTGCTGGGTTGCTGTTGGGCCTTTTTTATAAATAGGTATTACTACGCTAGTTTTCCACCCTATGGGAAAGTTCCCAGTGTCATTTATGCAATTAAAGAGGATCTGGATAATAGGTAGCCACCACTCAATGTTTCTCTAAACACCTCCCCAGGGATACCATCTTCCCCCAGAGCCTTTCTCGAGGGCAAATCCGCTATGAGAGCTCAAATTTCTATCTCCTCTATCGGTTGCCAAGAAGGGCAATCTGTCAAGAGCACCTCTAGCATAGGATCCTCATTTCCAACTCCTTCAACAGCAAACATCTCATAATAATATTTTTGCCAAGCCTGGGCTGTAATCCCAGTATCAACTGTAGAGCGTGGAGCAGAGAATCCTCTTTTAGCTATACTCCAGAACGTAACACCATCCTTTCGTTCCACAGCGGTCTCCAGTTTTCCCCACTGATCCTGTTGGTAATTCTTTTTCTTTTCCCTAATTTTCCTTCTAGAGGCTGCTCTCACCAACCTTAATCTAAGCAAATTATACCTATCAGGAATCAATTTAGCTATACGGGCTGCTTGATTTACAGCTCGTTTATGGGAAGCACAGTCCTTATCAAACCATGCTGCTCTTTTTACTCTGGGCCTTTCCTGTGAAACGCCTGACCCACTTTCCCGTACAATACTAATAAGGCTGGCAAACAGGCCCAAAATCCCATCTGCATCTGTTTGAGAATGGACAATGGAGGCCTTTAATTCCCTGCATCTATTATCCCTTAGACATTCTGCCACCTTGTTTGCCACTTTCTGATTCCACCTCATAGTGTTCTGATCTCGGGGATTTGGCTGTGTAAAGATTTGATCTCCAGTCTGGAGGGTTCCTTCCTTCCCCTCTAATCTTATTCTAACTGATATCGGGTAGTGGTCACTTGTCCCCACTGGGATTACCCTGAAATCGGAAAATTTCTCTGAGTTTATTTTGGGAATACAGATATAATCTATGACACTAGCCCCTGGGTCGCCCACAAAGGTGAGAGCACCATCCTTGTCCGTTTCCTCTCTCCCATTTAGAGTATACCAATTAAGTTTGAAAAGACATTTTAAAAACTGCAAACCCTTTGCATTACAAATAGGATCTCTGGAGGTTTGTTTGTTCTCTCCAGGGTAATCCTCTAGATCTTGCTGTACACTCTCCAAGATCTGGAGATCGGAATTCCCTATCCTTGCATTAACATCACCAACTAGAACTGGTATGTAGTTTGGATAACTTACACTACATTCCTCGATATACTGTACCTTGATTTCCAGAAAGCATCTGATAAGGTCCCACATAAAAGACTCTTGAGAAAATTAAAAAGTCATGGGATAGGAGGTAGTGTCTTACTGGATCGGTAGCTAGTTAAAGGATCGGAAGCAAAGAGTAGGACTAAATGGTCAGTTTTCACAATGGAGAGATGAAAAAAGTGGTGTGCCCCAGGGATCTGTATTGGGACCGGTGTTATTTAATGTATTCATTAATGATCTGGAAAAGAGCATTAAGACTGAGGTGTTCAAATTTGCAGATAACCAAGTTATTCAAGGTAGTTAAAACACAAGTAACTGTGAAGAACTTCAACAGGATCTTACGAGACTGGGTGCCTGGGCATCTAAATGGCAGATGAGATTTAATGTGGACAAGTGCAAAGTGATGCACATAGGTAAAAATAACCTAAACTAGGAGTACACAATGCTGGGTACTAAGCTAGGAGTAACCACTCAGGAAAAGGATCTGGGAGTGATTGTGGACAATACACTGAAATTATCAGCCCAGTTTGCAGCAGCAGTCAAAAAAGCAAACAAAATGTTAGGAGTTATTTGCGAAGGGATAGAAAATAAAACGAAGGATGTCATAATGCCTCTATACAAATCAATGGTGCGACACACCTGGAATATTGTGTGCAGTTCTGGTCGCCCCATCTCAAAAAAGACATCACTGAACTAGAAAAGGTACAGAGAGAAGGGCAATGAGAATGATAAAGAGTATGGAACAGCTTCCGTACAAAGAGAGGTTTGACAAACTGGGTCTCTTCAGCTCAGAGAAAAGAAGACTGAGAGGGGACATGATAGAGGTTTATAAAATCTTGAGTGTTATGGAACGAGTAGCTAGGGAACTGTTAATTCAACCTCTCAAATAGTACTAGAACTAGGGGACACTCCATGAAACTAGCTGCCGGCAGATTTAAAACAAATAAAAGGAAGTACATTTTCACTCAACACATAATTAACTTATGGAATTTGTTGCCAGAGGATGTTGTCAAGGCCGTAGTATAGCTGGGTTTAAAAAAGGACTGGATAAGTTCTTAGAGAGCGGGTCCAGTAATGACTTTTAAACAAGTAGCTTACGGGATGAACTTCTTATTGTTGGGAGCTGGGAGTGAACAACAGGGAATGGATTGCACTTCTCCCATGTGATCAAGATTGGCCATTGTCGGAGGATAGGATACTGGGCTTGATGGACCATTGGTCTGACTCAGTATGGCACTACTTATGTTCTTATTGTCACTGCCAGTTCCATCCCCAGAAGGCTGATCTGGAGCCACCAAGTCTCCTGTCCACCTCTTTACCACAGTAAGCCAGAACATGTAGTACAGGAAAGGCACAATGCTTACCCATCCCCCATCCACCACCACTGCAAGGTCCAACTCAGTTCCTGGGTTGCAGATTGGGCACAGCCTTCCTGCTCCCAGAAGTTCAAATTGGAGCCCAGAACTTGTAATGTGGTTGTGGGGGGCACTCCAGCTGATCTTCCCACACTGCAAGTTGTAAGCTGGAACTTGAATTGAAAGAGTCGGAGAGGAAGGAGATATTTTGCCAAGGTCAGCAAAAAATATTTTGCTAGCCGTTTAGGCCTTCACCTAGAAGCAGCAAACCTCCACACATGCATTCCCTTACGCACTATTTCAGACTAAGACAGTGACCCATTAAAATAGTTTAGGGATGCACACCAGGTCCGGTGTATGCAAAGATACCTGTATCCACCTATCTTTTATTAATTATTATTATTATTATTATGAGGAGATCCCTGTCAACAGCAATAGCCAATATGTAAAATTGGCACAAATATAAGAATAAGTTTCAATGGTAGAAGTAATTGGCTGTTATGTGTAACAGTCTAGAGAGCTCCTGCATTTTCCATTTAACTGAAAAATGGGCACACTTCAGGTCTCTTATAATTCCTCTGCTACAAGTTTAACAAATTTTGTTTCCCTCATAGGATAAATCAAGGGAAGAACTTTTTCAGAAGATAATAGTCTCTGGTTGCTACATAAATGTCAAGCCAAAAATAAAACTAAAAAATAAGCACAGAGGCTAAGCAAAATCATTCAGCTTCAAAATGGGAGTTTCTGAGCTCCTGACAGCATACAATAGCATTTTACTTCTAATCTAGTCGCAATTGATTTACGTTAGATATAAACCTTGGTCTTGAGGCCCATTTGTGCAGAGTGGTCTGCCTCCTGCTCACCATTGCATAACCAATATGTTGCACTCTGACTATCAAAACATAACATTTACTTCAGAGCAGGGCTGGGCACACCACTTAATCCCTTAATGAAATTAACCCTAATCCACACCCTCTGCAACACTGATCCCGAACCAGATCAGCAGTTAAATTGCCTCTCCTTTTGTACCATCTGTATATGATTCTACACACTGATGCTGCCTAGGTCAGTGCTGAAGATAAGAATGAAATGGCAAGGAAAGTTGTCATGGAAAACGTACAAATTCATTGTATAGGCAACATGAATGGACCACAGTTTCTAATCCATGCCACAGGCTGGAAAATTGGCCAGAGGAGGGTTGTGCTGGGCCTGGATTACAGAAGGATGGATATCACCTTTCTAATCAACCATGCACTGCAGATTATGCCAAAAATTTGCATCTATAATACAGAATGGAAATGTGCTGTTCCTCTCAACTGATGTGAATTTCATTAATACTCTCACTCAGGGCACCTGCACACATTACCTGGGGACGGGGGGGACTTCCACGAGGGCAAGTCTTATTCTGACAGGAATTAGTGCAAGTAGGAATGCACTATTCCACTTTCCTCCCGCGAGAACACTCGCACATGACTGGGTCCCCCAATGTAACTCTTACAATCACAGATGTCTTCATGTGAGAAAAGCGAAATAGTGCATTACTATGTACACTAATTCCCATGAAAATAGGACCGTGGGTCATGAAGTCAACACCACCAAGTAACGCATACAAACGCCCTCAATTACATGTTTAAACTAGTGAGAATCGAGATCATCAATACTGGTTTTGCAAAGAATACTATACTTTTTAAATTTTATTTATTTATTTATTACTTATAAAACATTTATAGCCCGCACCCTCCTGCAACTCGGCAGATCGTTTTTTTAATCTGATAAAGTTACAAACTAGCTATAGGAAATGTTTTTGTTGTTTTTTCCTTAAATTAAAATCCGCTTCTTTCATATTTGATACTTAACTTGTATATAACATTTGGGTACAATCCTCCATCCACTGAAATCAATGGCAAAACTCCAATTGATTTTAATGGTGGAGATTAGACCCTAAATGACCTCAAAAAACTCATGGTAGGTCCTCCATATACAGCTATAACCAAATTCTTTCCCTCTGTGATTATGTTGAAAGCTGTCCGAGTTCATAGCACGTTCATACCATGGGTATTTTCACCAAAAAAATCTTCTATAGTTAAAAAGGGTAACATTCAGATCGGTTGGCACAGATTCTTCATATTGTATAATGCAGCATATGGTGCCATGGTTTTGGCAGCATACATATCTAAAAATAGGCCTTTATGTCACTATTAAAGAAAGGTTTAGTTGTGGAAAAGCTCAGTTTTACATCTGAGCCTTTACATGTCATTTAATGTATTATAACCCCTTTTATTTAAAAAGCAGATATGTTGAAATTGTCAGTTCAGTTGCCTCTAACTATAGCCAGAATCTGTACCAAATAATAAAATTTAAGCCCTTATTAGTACAAAACAGAATTTGCAAAAATTGTTTATTACAAATACGTATATTTTGTTGTCATAAGACATTTTCTCTACATAAATTTCCAGACAGTCTTATTTTTACATCAACTTAATTTAGTTGCTCATCATAATGGGTTTTTTTGTGTGTGTTTTTTTATTATGTAAGCAGCCCAGAGCCTTAGGGGAAGGGCTGAGTATAAATCTGAATATAAATAAATAAAATGGATATATTCATATGATTCAATTTTTCCTCATTCTGTTGCTGCTTTCAAATTAAATCTGTGAAATATGCTTAAGAAATAACTCTTTACACAAGCCAGCCTCGGTTTCCTAGCCACATGCTACACAAAATTATTTCAGTAGAAGCCATGCTTAATTCACTGTTGGCAGCACATATGAAAAGGATCTAGAGATTGTGATTGATCACAAACTGAACATGAGTCAGCAATATGACGTGGCTGCAAAATAGGTTAATACCATTTTAGGTTGCATTAACAGAAGCATTGTCTCCAAGTCAGCAGAGGTAATAATTCCACTCTATTCAGCACTGGTCAGACCTCGCCTGGAACGTTGTGGTCAGTTCTGGGCTATTTAGGAGGGCAACTAAGATGATAAAGGGTCTGGAAAGCAAACCTTATGAGGAAAGGACCAGGTTGAAGGAACTCGGTATGTTTAACCTAGCAAAAAGGAGATTAAGGAGAGACCTGGTAGCAATCTTCAAATAACTGGTTAAAGGATAGGAAGCAAACTGGTTAAAGGTAGCTGGTTAAAGGATAGGAAGCAAAGAGTAGGACTGAATGGTCAGTTTTCACAATGGAGAGATGTAAAAAGTGGTGTGCCCCAGGGATCTGTATTGGGACCGATGCTGTTTAATGTATTCATTAATGATCTGGAAAATGGCATTAAGACTGAGGTGATCAAATCTGCAGATGACACCAAGTTATTCAAGGTAGTTAAAACATGAGCAGACCATAAAGAACTGCAACAGGATCTTACAAGACTAGGTGTCTGGGCATCTAAATGGCAAATGAGATTTAATGTGGACAAGTGAAAAGTGATGCATATAGGGAAAAATAATCCAAACTATAAGTACACAACACTGGGTACTAAGCTAGAAGTTACCACTCAGGAAAAGGATCTGGGAGTGATTGTGGACAATACACTGAAATCCTCAGCCCAGTGTGCAGTAGCAGTCAAAAAAGCAAACAAAAAGTTAGGAGTTATTTGGAAAGGGATAGAGAATAAAACTGAGGATGTCACAATGCCTCTATACAAATCAATGGTGTGACTACACCTGGAATATTGTGTGCAGTTCTGGTCGCCACATCTCAAAAGAGACATAGCTGAAGTGGAAAAGGTACAGAGAAGGGCAACGAGAATGATAAAGGGTATGGAACGGCTTCTGTACAAAGAGAGGCTTGACAAGCTAGGTCTCTTCAGCTTAGATAAGAGAAGACAGAGGGGACATGATAGAGATTTATAAAACCTTGAGTGTTATGGAACGAGTAGCTAGGGAACTGTTATTTACCCTCTCAAATAGTACTAGAACTATGGGACACTCCATGAAACTAGCTGCCGGCAGATTTAAAACAAATAAAAGGAAGTACTTTTTCACTCAACACATAATTAACTTATGGAATTTGTTGCTAGAAGATGTTGGCAAGACCAGTAGTATAGCTGGGTTTAAAAAAAGGACTGGATAAGTTCTTAGAGAGTGGGTCCATTAATGGCTATTACACAAGTAGCTTACGGGATGAACTTCTTACTGTCGGGAGCTGGGAGTGAACAACGGAGAATGGGTTGCCCATTGTAACTGTTGGTTCTTCTCCCATGTGATCAAGATTGGCCACTGTCGGAAGACAGGATGCTGGGCTTGATGGACCATTGATCTTACTCAGTATGGCACTACTTATGTTCTTAAATATATCAAAGACTGCCACAGAGAAGATGGCAAGGAACTGTTCTTCATTGCTAGAGAAGGCAGAACTAGAAAGAATTAACTCAAGTTACATGAAGGCAGATTTTGGTTAAATATGAGGAAAACCTTTCTAACAGTAAGCGCTATTTGGCAATAAACAAGTTGCCTAAGGAAATCATAGACTTTCCATCGCTGAAGGTTTTGAAAAGAGAGGCTGGACAGCCATCTGTTGTAGATGTTGTAGCTGTAGTCATCCTGCATCCAAGCAGGGGGTTGGACAGTGAACTAGATTATCCTCAAGGTCCCTTCCAGCTCCAAGATTCTATAGTTCTATATTCTATGGGGATCCATGATTGAAATATACTTATGCCTACACCAGGTTCGAACACGATGTAAAACCATAACGTGGAGAAGTCAAACGAGTCGTGTTTCATTACTCGCATTTCATGAGTTCGATCACCTCCTCTGATGGAAAGAGCTACTGGAAGCAAAGACAAGAGGGAAAACCAACCAACCTGATTGTAACCAAGCCAAGCACACGCTCCTGAGATTTCGCATCCGCTTGAATGTTTGTTTGTCTTCTCCCCTGTCTCTCCCACTGTCCCCTCTCCCTGTCTTCCCCTCCTTGTCTTTTAGATTGGAAGCCACAAGCAGGGACTGCGTCTATTTCTATGTTCTGTACAGTGCCAAGTACATGACTGGCGCTATATAAATGTTTATTATAATAATAAAATAATAATAATAATAACAACTCTCAAGGTTTGTCACATGGCATTTTTGACATATTGTTGCTTTGTGTAGCACAGCATGGAGAGGAAGTCTGAATTAGTTGGTAAAGACCATGCACTGATAGACTGGCTCTAAATCATTGGCCATTTCCGCTGACACAGTACATCAATGTTACAAGGGACTCACTGGGGCTGTGGAAAAGTTTTGAATGGGTTGTCCATGCATTTGGTAGTGAGAATGAATCCATCTGGTCCCACCTTAGCCTAGTTCACGGGTGGGCAAAGTTCCCAAGTCCAAGAGCCATATGCCAAAATTTTCGTATCACCAAAAGTCCAAAGATACATTCCATCAACTGCGGCTTCCCCCGATCCCAGAGGAGGGGCAGTGAGGCTTCCCTCTCCCTCATGTCAAAGCTCTGGCTACCAAGCGATCTGGCAGGTTTGAGCAGCAGCAACTGCAACGCAGAGCACGCTCCACTCCCCCTGCTCTGTGGCTCGCAAGAGGCTCCGGTGGCAGAAACTGCAGCTAGGCTTCTCTTGCTGCTGAAAGAGCTGCATGGACACACTCCCAGGCAACCACTTCTGGCAAGAGCCACAGAACAGATGTCCGAGAGCGACATGCGGCTCCCAAACTGGCATTTGCCCACCTCTGGCCTAATTTCTCATCATTATAGATCCCCAAGCCCATGGAAGACTCTCCACAGAGCCCAGGAAGGAAAGGGGAAGTAGCCTAGCATGAAGGTAGCTGAGAACTCCTCATCCCATCCCCTTCTGTGCAGGCAATGGAAAGTGCACATTTGGAATGCCTTCTTACAGGGAAGAAACCACAAGGGCACAAGTAAACTTTATCAAAGGAGATCACATTATTGCACTGGTACCCAATTGTTCTGAAGAATGGTATCTTAACATGGCTATAAGCCACACAGGCAAGAAAAAGCAGTGTTAACTTATAAAAAGATTCAGCCACAATCATGATTATTAGGAATTAATAAGTGTAATACTGTTACTATAATTATAATAGATAGAAACTGAAAAAAATCAGAACAAAACTGCCCAGATTTCATAACTAAGCACCACAACTGCCTGGCTACAATCAAGGGGTTCTACTCCTTTTTCAGAAAAGTGTTATACACAATATAGGCTGCTTGCCCATATTACTCAAATACACGTGAGTTACAATCTCACGTGTATTTCACTAATGTGGGCAAGCAGCAAAATGCATGAGGTACAAAAAACACGTGAGTTTGACAGGGCTGAAAATCTTGCCATATTCTGCAACTGCTGACAAGACAAGACTCCTCAATCCTCTGTGCTACTTGGAATCACTAATAAACATCTCTCCGTCAACAGTGATACTGTTACAGCCAAGTAACTAAATTATATTTACTAAGAGTTATATGTAAACACGTTCATTCATAGAACCATTAAACTATTTTCAAGCTGTTAAGAGAACTTTTATGGATGTCAACAGGAGTTCTGTGTGTTCATTAAGGGTGGCTTGTTATTATCAGTCCCTCTCTTGCATATAGCTTTTGCTGAGAGAAATGCTGTTTTTGCTCAGAGATACAAACACATGAAAAATGAGAAGTAAAGCATAACATTTCCAGCCACCCTGAGGAGCAGGGCATTAATAAGACAAGTAGAGAATGTGTCACAATCACCTCAGTAGTTAGACTTCCAACACTGCTTAACTGAATGTGTCCATTTAATTTAAAATGCCATTTAGTCAGAAACCAAATTATATCCAGGGACCCAGGTTCACTGCTTTTCCACAATGCTGCAGTGGGGGAAAACGCAGTGAACACAGGTCCCTGGTTATATCCAACACCGATAATTTAAGATATTTTACAAGCTACATAGGATTTAGAGTTTTAAAATATTTTAAGGATCTCTTACATTAGTTTTGATCTAATTCTGGAAGAATTTATATATAACAAAGTTCTAAAACATTTCACAAAACTTCTAGACCATTTTGCAAAGTTCTTTGGCAGAATATAAGGGTCTGAAGGAGATGGGTATAAATTGTTCAAATAATATTAATCACAATACAATAGTTCTTAAC
The DNA here is from genome assembly GCA_003113815.1 of Sphenodon punctatus. Classification (NCBI taxonomy): domain Eukaryota; kingdom Metazoa; phylum Chordata; class Lepidosauria; order Sphenodontia; family Sphenodontidae; genus Sphenodon; species Sphenodon punctatus. The sequence goes on from QEPC01005272.1 coordinate 2,189,415, forward strand.
CATAGAAAGAAACTTGCATAGAGACTACCAGAGTCCATTCCCCTTGATTTCCATAGAACATATTAGCCAAGCACTTGAGTCAACATCACACACAGTTGAGAACTTAAGTACACTTGCACCTGCAAAATCCCATTGAAATCAATGAAGCTTTGGCAACAAAAAAGTTTTCATGATCGCAGCTCTTAGCTTTCACTTCTTACCTTCCAAGCTTTCTTGTTCGTCTGAAGTAAATGTATCCATCTGGCTCTGTTCTCGTAAGAAATGGATGACTGCATATATGAGACGCTTGACTGATGACATTTTAGACACTAATGATACTTGCCTAAAATCATAAAAATAAAAAGACCCAATTTTATTTAAAAGACATGCAAAGAACATGTTAAAATAGAAAATAATGATACTCTGGGCTTGCTTACTGTGCACCCTCAAAACTCCCACTGATATCATCAACAGTACTGCTTAATGACATGGTGATGGACTAGATACAGCTTGGGATTCGGGATTCCCTCCAGTTCTATGATTCTATGGCCCTTTCTACATGGCCTGTATTGGCGGGGCAGTCGGTGTGCACGTGCCAGTTGTGGGGCGGGGATGCGTGTACACGGGCACGCACCATTCTCCACCCATCCCCATGCACAGAGCAACCTGCCTTCTCGCTAGTTGCTCTGTGTGTGGGGGAAGGTGGGGGAGCGTGCATGTTCCGTGGAATCACGCACGCACTCCCACCCGCCGCAGTGCCCACGCATGCACACCCAGATTCCTGCCCATGTAAAAAAGGCCTAAGAGTTCATCAATGGTTAAAGAGATACACAGTGTCCCACACTTCCTTAGAAAACTTTTTTTTTTATAAGATCTTTCTAGATACTGCATATATTTCATTAAAAAGAACTTAGAAGAGTTAATTAAAGATAATTTGGCACATTGTTTTACTCACAGGAGCAGTATTGATTTTATTTTAAATAATATGCAGCTGGAAGGCTGCAGAAATTTTCCAATCAAACCATTTTTAAAATGTATAACAATTTGCATAATGAATCATCTACTTGTAATAAAACCTCTTCCATTTTCTCACTTTGTGTTACAGAACGGTTCATACTCACTTTAGACTGAAAACTGGAACACAGTGACCTCAATGCACACTTGTGATTAGTGACAGTGCTGACTCAGAGCTTCATTTGCATTCAGCATCTTCTCTACTAGGAGTTATATAACTTTTAGAAAATATTTAGCTCCAACTTCTTCCAAGCTTATTTTTTAAACTACAAGATGAACTTATTTAATGAAAGTGACAATGCCTAATCAAGCATTTGGGGAAAGGGCCTTAAATGTAACATGTATTTGTCAATGCTTAATATTATGTTGGACATGCTACACAGTGATCCTCCAAAGAACTAGGAAATGTCTATCATGCACTGGATGGGATACATAAATAAAAATCATATATAAAACATATTGGACATTTTAAGGCCACTTTTAAGTCGTCACCTGAGGCAAGGGGTGTTCTGAAAAGCAGGTTTAATTAAGTGACTAGGTATAGCAGAATACTGACTATACATTCTCTATATTCATATTCATTATGTAACTGAATAAGATCTACGCATATTCTAAATATCACTTTCTACTAGCACACTATGTACACGGAGATCTGCTATACACTACGTTTGGCAGGTTTACAGCTTGAGGGATCAATGCAGGCTTACCACAGCTCAAGCTAAGGATGATCATGTTTACATACAAGAGAATCTTGGCCGCACACTTGGGAAATCTGACTGAAATGGCTCCTCCTCACCCATTTCCTCTCCCCGATTCAGGCAGGGCTAGGTGGAGCACGTTGTTTCCTAAAGGGAGGGGGGGGGGGGGTCCTGGAAGGGAAATGACTCCTTGTTGGGGGTAACGGCTGAAGCTCCCCTGAGGGAGGGGGGGGGGTCCCCTCTCACCTGCCTATGCTTATCGTAGGAGAAAGACGACGCAGGCAGGAGTGATGCACTGCATCCTTTCTACTCTCACTCTCCTGCCCTCACGCATACTCAGAAACACCTGAGGGATCCCCATTCCCCTCGCCCCCGGCGGCAGCAACAGCCCGGAACAGCCTCGCTGCTGCGGAGCAGGAGCAGCGGGAGGAAAACCCCTCAGGGCAGCCTCTGCAGCAAAAAGGGAAGCAGCATCCTCTCTAGGCTTACCGTGTGCAAGCGACAGCCGGAGCCTGGGCGCTGGGTCAGGTGCCTGGCTCGCGCCGGGAGGCTCTCTGACCCGGCGGCGCGGACGGTGCTTGCTGAGGCACAAACTTCTCTCCCCCGTGTCCGTGGCGCCGGCCCCAGCTACCCCGCCCGGTGCTCCTGCTCTCCGCTCGCTGGCTGTGGGGGAAGCGCGGGCGCGCGGCCTACGGCGGGGGCGCGCAGCCAGGCAAGGGACCGGAGCCCGGCGGAAGTGAATGTGCGGTGCACTCGGCTCAGCTGGAGCTTGGGAGGCGGCTCAGGCTCGGCACATGGCAGCGGTGGGTGCTGCACCCTGGGCTGGCTGAGGGGATTGTAGCGACCGGCGGGAGTGGCGCCCGCCTCCCACCCATGCTCTCGCTGTGCGTCCCAGCGGCTCGAGGCTTCAGCAGGTATTGTGGGGAGGGGTCCCGCATCCCAGGTGTCAGCTCGCAGCGGGCAGGGGGGACTCGCTGGAGAATGTGGCGGCTTAAGGGCTGTGGTAGCTGCTTGTCTCGCTGAAATGCGCACAGCAACATCTTCTTCCCCTCTGCCGGGGCGGGGCGAGGCTACCACTCTTCCTCCCCTTGCCCAAGCTAATCCCTAGATCGTTTTTGCACACCCTGCTACTGACAACTCACTTCTCCCCTCGCCCTCAAGAGCCTGCAACTCATCCTCTCCCTAGTCACCCTGTTCCCTTTATTCAAAAAGCTCTGCCCTAAATCCCATGCCCCAATGAGGACTGTCTGTTCTGTGGCTTGGGGGTAGCCCAGTTGGTTTACAGCCAACCCCTGGGGAGAAAAATGTCTGTTTCTAAAATGTGGTTTTGCTTGTGTTAACATTTTTACAAGGCCATATTCTTAACCCTCGGCTGTTTGCTTGCGGACCCAAGGAGAGCAGTAATGCAAGAAACATGAAGTAGTGTGGAATTCCTTTCATTTACATGTCAGTCTTAGTTTTCTGATGTCATCCTTTGCCAGCGAATTATTATTTTAGAGCAGTCAAAAGTACACTGCAGATAGAAAGAAAAGAGGTCCCTGCCTTGTAATGCTTTCAGAAACATCACAATGCAGAAGGGTGGTCAAGGGTTAATGAAATCTCCATTAAGGCCCTGAGGAGTGTATTTTTAAAAAAATAATTATGTATAATAATTTTATGAGGCAATAAATATGTATATAATATAAATATTTAACATTATAAATTATATAATTTTCTTAACTGACTTCTTATAGGGCTTGTAGTGGAAATGAGTCTTCAGGAGGGTTATAAATGAAGAGCAGTTACAACCTTTTATACCAGCTCAGACAAAGGGTGTTTTTAGATGAGACACAACCCTGCATGGCCAGCCACAGAGCCCACTGCCCGTCTGAAGGTGGAGAGGGGGGGGGAATGCATGCTCTTGTGAGCAGGGCTGGTGCAAGGATTTTTGCCACTCTAGGCAAACCCTTGTGTGTGCGCCTCTCACATCACCAGTGCACGTATTGCAAACCTCACATGCAACCCATGTACATGTTTACAACCCGCACACAGCATGCACTGCACACCATACACAACACGCACATGCACAGCCTGCTTCTCAGGCACTGAGGGCTGGTAGCCCTGCTCCCCCTCCTGGCTCCTGATCCAACCACAGAGTTTACCAGTGGTGGTGGTAGCAGCTGAATTGGGGATGGGAAAGGCACCCCCTTCAGCTTACAAGAGAAGTGGCAGCAACAGCTGGATTGGGGCAGGAGAGATGGCAGCAGAAGCTGGATTGGGAGGGGCAGCCACCTAGGGGGCACCTCTCACCCTCAATTTGGTTCAGAACTTATTGGCAAGGCCATCTAGGGCAGCAACTTGAAAGGGGTGCCTTTCCCGTCCCATCCAGTACAGAGCTTATCACCGGTGGTGGCAGTAGGTCAGCTTGATTGGAAGTAGGAGAGTTGCTGTCTTCAAGTTGGCACCCTGCGTGGCTGCCTGAGTTGCGTGTTGTATTTCAAACACATGTCCTTTAAGAGCTCCCGACAAGGCTGTGGGCAGGACCAGGGAGGCAGCCAGGCTGCAGACCTGTCTGCTGGTGTGGGTGTGAGTGCCGGTTCATACTGCCAGGAGATGCGTGGGCACCTGCCCCACAAACTTTTTTGGCTTGCCCCTCATGGCGCACTCCAGCTTTTTCAACACTGCCCCATGAGTGGCCGGTGCTTGGGTCACAGGAGCGTGCCTCCTCACACTCTTCCTTCAAACAAGCAGTTGGATGCATGATTAATGGGTAGCCATGCGTGGAAACTTCTAATTTAAAAACACGCAAATGTATGTAATGAAGTGTGAGGGGGACAGTGCAGGGGGTTCATGAGATAAATACTTGGGAATAATAACACCAAGCTGAAACGTGTGTGCCGAATTGAGCTAAGTTATGTGAGCAGTAATATAAATGTGTAGTACATACTACACACAACATGACATGTTTTTCAAACATTGTCATTGCTATCCCATCCCTATAGCCTTTGGTCATGTAATGGTTAAGGGAGTGCTGTATTAAAATGGTACTTGTTTCAGAAACGTTTATATCTGCTACAGCTACAAGTAACCCCTACCTGGGGGGGGAAAAGGATAAAAAATATAGTTTGTTTTTTGGTGCATTTGATGGCTTTTTGTGTAAAGTCGTTTGCTATTTCCCCTCTTGTTTGCATGTGTTTTTCACACAATAAAAACAAAAACATTTAACAAAGTAGATTTTTTAAAAATAATTTAAATATCATTGAAATTGAAATTTTTGAAGCCTCAGTAATTTTATTTATTTTTTATTTATTCAAATTTATACACTGCCCTTCCCACAAGGGCTCATGGCAGCTTACAGTAATAAAAACAACAATAAAAATCCATACAATAAAACATTTCCCACCTTCCTTCAAAATTCCCACCCTCCCCACAACCTTTCCCAGAAACCCAACCAACCCTCATCCCTGCCTGCCATATGCTCTTCCAAATAAAAAGGTTTTGCACCACCTCCAGAAAATGCTCAGACTTGGGCTAAAGCGAACCCCCCAGGGCAGGGAATTCCATAAAGCTGGAAACGCCCTCCTGCGCACCCCTTGTCCTATGGACAAGGGTAATAGATGGAACAAGCAAGATGGTGCCTCCAGCTAACAGTAGGAGCCACGATGGAACATGGTAGGACAGGCGGTCTCTTAGATATATGGGACCCAGACAGTGTAGGGCTTTAAAGGTCAGAACCAGCACCTTGGATAGTGTCTGGCACGCTATAGGCAGGCAGTGCAGACTTTGGAGCACAGGTGTAATGTGCGTCCAGCAACTCATATCCGAAGGGAGCCAAGCTGCCACGTTCTGCACCAGCTACAGTCTCCGAACTATCAAGGGCAGCCCTACATAGAGTACATTGCAGTAATCTAGTCTCGAGGTAATGAAAGGATGGATGACAGTGGCCAGATTGAAGTCTGAAAGAAAAGGCCACAACCTTCTCACCAGATGGAGGTGGAGGAAAGCGCTCCTGGCCACTGCTGCAACCTGACAATCCAGGCACAGCGAGGGGTTCAAAAGCATACCAAGACTGCAAACCTGATTGACCAAAGGGGGCCGGACCCCATCAATGACAAGTGTCCCAAATCCCTCCAAGTCAGAGGACTGGCCAACCATCACTTCAGTCTTGTCAGGTTTCAGCTTCAGTTGACTCACCCTCATCCAGTCCCCAACACCAGCCAGGCAATGGGTAAGCACCAAGACTGCAGGACCTAGGTCGGATGAAAAAGAGAGGTAGAGCCAAGTATCATCAGCATATTCACCCTAATGACACTTCACCCCAAACCTTCAAATGACCTCGCCCAGCAGCCTTAGATACACATTGAACAAGAGAGGTGACAGAATAGAACCCTGTGGGACACCACAAGGGAGGTTCCAAGGGGACGGATGAGCAATCGCCCATCACCACCTTCTGGGACCTCCCTGACAGGAAGGAATGGAACCACTCGAGTGGTCCTGCACACCCCTGCCAGGTCCAGCAGTCGTGTCAACAATACCTCATGATCAACTGTCAAAGGATGCTGAAAGAGCTAACAAAATAAACAAGGTAGAATTCCCCTTGTCCATCTCAAGGTACAGATCATCGATCAAAGCCACAAGTGCAGTCTCCGTGCCATACCAAGGACAAAAACCTAACTGAAACAGGTCCAGGAATCCGATAGCATCAAGATGAGCCTAGAGCTGATGGACAACCATCAGTTCAATAACCTTCCCTAAAAAGGGAATGTTAGAGACAGGCCGATAGCTGGCCGGGGAGTCAGTGTCCAAAGATAGTTTCTTAAGCAGGGGCCGAACCACCGCAGTTTTTAATGGGCCTGACACCCTAGCCTCCGAAAGGGCGGTGCTGACCAGCCAACAGCAACCCCAACATCTCCCAGCTGGCTTTCACCAGCGAGGACAGGCAAGGATCTAATTCACAACTGGTTGCCCTAGTGGCCCAAACACCTCCCACACATCGGTGGGTGATACCAATTGAAACTAATCCAAATAAATAGGACAAGACTGAACTTCCGTAACCCCAAGCTCTGACTCTGCAGTTGAAATGGCAGCACCTAAGTCGTGGTGAATACAAGCAATTTTTGTCTGCCAAGTAATTAATAAAAATGTCACAGCTGGCTGTAGATGCCTCCATTTCCTCGTGGAGAAAGGCTGGATTAACCGGGCCCCTCACCACCGGAACAGCTCCGCTGGATGAGACTTTGCAGACACTATGGTAGTGAAGAAAACTTTCTTCGCCACCATCACAACCATAGTATAGTCCTTCAAAAACTATCTATGCCACAATCAGTCGGCTTCAGTGTGAGTCAAGCGCCACCTGCGTTCTAACCACCTAGCTTCCCACTTCAACTGCCTCAGGTCCTCTGAATACCAGGGAGACCTGTGCTGATGAAGCAGTGTGATTGGACGCCTGGATGTAATCGTGTTGATGGCCGTGGTCAGAATGTCATTCCATAAGGCGACCAGTTCATCGCCAGGGTAGCTGTTGAGGTCAGTGGGTATATCTCCCAAAGAGTTCTGGAAACCAATTGAATCCATCAGTCTCCTCGGACAGAGCATAATAATAGGTCCACCACCCCGATGAGGGCATATCAGGGCAGGGATATGGGACTTCAGGAGGTAATGATCCGACCACGACAACAGTGTTACAGCACCCCCGATAACTGGAACCCCTGTCTCCAGGGTGGTGCAAAACATAAAATCCAATGTGTGTTCCACCTCAGGTGTCGAGCCTGATATTATTTGGGATAGACCAAGAGGAGCCCCAATCTATCCCCCAGCCAAATCCAACACAAAGTTGGATCTATATCAGATGAGTTAGGCACCAGATACCTCTGAAAGGCCAAGGCATCTTTACAGATCACAACCACTCCATCCCCCAAGTCTCGGCTGATGCTGCACTGAGTACCCAGCTGGCATCATCTGAGACAATACTGGGCCAGATGCCTCATCCAGCCAGGCCTCTGTAATGCGTATGAGGTCGACAGCCTCGTCGTGAATCAAATCGTGGATGGTAGATGTTTTATTTGTCACTGACCTTGCATGAAACAGCTTCAGTAGTGGATCAGGGGCCCTACTGACTAGGGATGTGCGAACGTAGTTCGGGGTTCGGCCCGAACTCGGGGTGTTTGGACCGTTCGCAAACACCCCGAATCTGAACCGCCCCCCGTCCGAACTAGCCGAACAAAGTTCAGGTTCCGAACTGGTTCGGACAGGGGGCAAGGAGGAACCCGGTTTTCCCTCCCGGCTGTGCGGGTGGAAGGGGTGCCGGGGAGCACCTCCCCCACCCTGCCCAGCCTCGTAATTTTTTTTTTTAAAAAAACCCTCCCACCCCAGGGATCGCCCTACCTGGTGGTGCCGGGGCTCCAGCCCCAGGTCCGCCAGCGGCGGGTCCGGCAACGGCAGCACTCCGGAGTGCTTTAGGCCACTACTAGGCCTTCTTGGTCAAACCGGAAGGCGTAGTAGCGTCCTGAAGCGCTCCGGAGCACTGCCGGACCCGCTGCCGCCGCCAGACCCGGGGCCAGGGCCCCGGCACCACTAGGTAGGTCGGGCTCTGGGTCTGGCAGTGGCAGCAGCGGCGGCACTCCAGAGCGCTTCAGGCCGATACTAGGCCTTTCGGTTTGACCCAGAAGTCCTAGTAGCGGCCTGAAGTGCTCCGGAGTGCCGCCGGAGCCCCAGCTCCACCAGGTAGGGCGATCCCTGGGGCGGGGGGTTAAAAAATAATAATTATGAGGGTGGGGCAGGAGGTGCTCCCCGGCGCCCCTTCCACTCACGCAGCCTGGAGGGGGGAGGGGAAACCGGGCCCCACACCCGAACAGGCTGAACCAAATGGTTTTGGGTTCGGCTGAACCCCGAACGGGCCGAACACTGAACCCCCTGGTGTTTGCACATCCCCACTACTGACCTCAACTCCAAAATATCCTGAGACAAGGAGTAGTGGGAAATGGGAACCAACACCAAGTGTCTTTCCCGAAAGCCCTAATGGCCTATCCTCACTCCCTCCTCCCCGCCGCACCATACCTCCCCACCCCAGAAAGGCTCCCCTTCCCAGCTCCTAATTAACAATCCCCACCCTCTCCAAAATGACAACACTCAGAAGGCCCATCAGGGCCTGGGGGAGGGGATGGCCAGAGAGGGACCCCCGATCCGAGCATCCCCAGAGGCAGGTGAGGAAAGCCCTTCCTACCCAACCCATACACCCCCCAGTTCCTCCCCTCCTGCACTCCCCCCCCATACCTATACCCTCCTCTCCCTCTCCAACAAATCCTCCAGATCACACCCCCTTCCTCAGTGTAAAAAATTGTTTAGTAAATAAAATAAATGCCTGAACCACACATCCCCCTCACTGGGGGGCCGTGGCACTCCCTCCCACCCTCCATCCTCATGCTGGAACCCCCCTCTCACTGGGAGACCATGGCACCTCTTCTCACCCTTATACCTAAACTCCCCCTCTCACTGGGGGGCATCGCATTCCCTCCCAACCTACACTCCATGCCTAAACCCCCTCTCACTGACATTCCCTCCCACCCTCTCCCGAACTCAGCATTTCCCCACACTCCACTCCCATCAAGCCAACAAAGACCAAATAAAAACAATTTTAAATAAATCACCATCTCAATTGGCAGTGTGATCCAAAGACAAGGGTAGCATGTGGAGCTTTTTTTAAAGAAGGTTTTAAAATTTGTGCTCACCTTTTAATGTATCATTGTTTGCAAATTCCATTTAGAAACAAATNCCGGGCCCCTCACCACCGGAACAGCTCCGCTGGATGAGACTTTGCAGACACTATGGTAGTGAAGAAAACTTTCTTCGCCACCATCACAACCATAGTATAGTCCTTCAAAAACTATCTATGCCACAATCAGTCGGCTTCAGTGTGAGTCAAGCGCCACCTGTGTTCTAACCACCTAGCTTCCCACTTCAACTGCCTCAGGTCCTCTGTATACCAGGGAGACCTGTGCTGATGAAGCAGTGTGATTGGACGCCTGGATGTAATCATGTTGATGGCCGTGGTCAGAATGTCATTCCATAAGGCGACCAGTTCATCGCCAGGGTAGCTGTTGAGGTCAGTGGGTATATCTCCCAAAGAGTTCTGGAAACCAATTGAATCCATCAGTCTCCTCGGACAGAGCATAATAATAGGTCCACCACCCCAATGAGGGCATATCAGGGCAGGGATATGGGACTTCAGGAGGTAATGATCCGACCACGACAACAGTGTTACAGCACCCCCGATAACTGGAACCCCTGTCTCCAGGGTGGTGCAAAACATAAAATCCAATGTGTGTTCCACCTCATGTGTCGAGCCTGATATTATTTGGGATAGACCAAGAGGAGCCCCAATCTATCCCCCAGCCAAATCCAACACAAAGTGGACCCGCTCTGTATCAGATGAGTTAGGCACCAGATACCTCTGAAAGGCCAAGGCATCTTTACAGATCACAACCACTCCATCCCCCAAGTCTCGGCTGATGCTGTACTGAGTACCGGGCTGGCATCATCTGAGACAATACTGGGCCAGATGCCTCATCCAGCCAGGCCTCTGTAATGCGTATGAGGTCGACAGCCTCGTCGTGAATCAAATCGTGGATGGTAGATGTTTTATTTATCACTGACCTTGCATTAAACAGCTTCAGTAGTGGATCAGGGGCCCTACTGACTAGGGATGTGCGAACGTAGTTCGGGGTTCGGCCCGAACTCGGGGTGTTTGGACCGTTCGCAAACACCCCGAATCTGAACCGCCCCCCGTCCGAACTAGCCGAACAAAGTTCAGGTTCCAAACTGGTTTGGACAGGGGGCAAGGAGGAACCCGGTTTTCCCTCCCGGCTGTGCGGGTGGAAGGGGTGCCGGGGAGCACCTCCCCCACCCTGCCCAGCCTCGTAATTTTTTTTTTTAAAAAAACCTCCCACCCCAGAAATCGCCCTACCTGGTGGTGCCGGGGCTCCAGCCCCAGGTCCGCCAGCGGCGGGTCCGGCAACGGCAGCGCTCCGGAGTGCTTTAGGCCACTACTAGGCCTTCTTGGTCAAACCGGAAGGCGTAGCAGCGTCCTGAAGCGCTCCGGAGCACTGCCGGACCCGCTGCCGCCGCCAGACCCGGGGCCAGGGCCCCGGCACCACTAGGTAGGTCGGGCTCTGGGTCTGGCAGTGGCAGCAGCGGCGGCACTCCAGAGCGCTTCAGGCCGATACTAGGCCTTTCGGTTTGACCCAGAAGTCCTAGTAGCGGCCTGAAGTGCTCCGGAGTGCCGCCGGAGCCCCAGCTCCACCAGGTAGGGCGATCCCTGGGGCGGGGGGTTAAAAAATAATAATTATGAGGGTGGGGCAGGAGGTGCTCCCCGGCGCCCCTTCCACTCACGCAGCCTGGAGGGGGGAGGGGAAACCGGGCCCCACACCCGAACAGGCTGAACCAAATGGTTTTGGGTTCGGCTGAACCCCGAACGGGCCGAACACTGAACCCCCTGGTGTTTGCACATCCCCACTACTGACCTCAACTCCAAAATATCCTGAGACAAGGAGTAGTGGGAAATGGGAACCAACACCAAGTGTCTTTCCCGAAAGCCCTAATGGCCTATCCTCACTCCCTCCTCCCCGCCGCACCATACCTCCCCACCCCAGAAAGGCTCCCCTTCCCAGCTCCTAATTAACAATCCCCACCCTCTCCAAAATGACAACACTCAGAAGGCCCATCAGGGCCTGGGGGAGGGGATGGCCAGAGAGGGACCCCCGATCCGAGCATCCCCAGAGGCAGGTGAGGAAAGCCCTTCCTACCCAACCCATACACCCCCCAGTTCCTCCCCTCCTGCACTCCCCCCCCATACCTATACCCTCCTCTCCCTCTCCAACAAATCCTCCAGATCACACCCCCTTCCTCAGTGTAAAAAATTGTTTAGTAAATAAAATAAATGCCTGAACCACACATCCCCCTCACTGGGGGGCCGTGGCACTCCCTCCCACCCTCCATCCTCATGCTGGAACCCCCCTCTCACTGGGAGACCATGGCACCTCTTCTCACCCTTATACCTAAACTCCCCCTCTCACTGGGGGGCATCGCATTCCCTCCCAACCTACACTCCATGCCTAAACCCCCTCTCACTGACATTCCCTCCCACCCTCTCCCGAACTCAGCATTTCCCCACACTCCACTCCCATCAAGCCAACAAAGACCAAATAAAAACAATTTTAAATAAATCACCATCTCAATTGGCAGTGTGATCCAAAGACAAGGGTAGCATGTGGAGCTTTTTTTAAAGAAGGTTTTAAAATTTGTGCTCACCTTTTAATGTATCATTGTTTGCAAATTCCATTTAGAAACAAATTTATCATTTTAATTTCCAACATATTGATTTCCCCCCCTGCCTCTTTGAACATTGTTCTGGGAGTAATATGGTTAGTTTTGTCATTGTATTACAATTTTGCCAATCTTTAAATCGAGAGATTTCCTCTCTTTTGCAGAGCTATTTAGTCTAGAATTGGAACATAGAATTCTCCATATCAAAGAGAAAATCATGTCTCATTTGAGTACCCATCAGAAGTTCTGCTTTTACTTCTGGGCTAGTGGTGCTTTTTTCCAATAGCTTTTAGGTCAAATAAAAATCTCAGTTTGGAGCAACAATGAGACTTTATCATAGACTTTTAAGAAACCCATTTGACATGTTTATGTCTGAATTTTGACCGATTCAGAGAGGACGTCACTTGGGCCTGTTCTTAAGAGTTGTTAGCTATTAGCAGTTTTGGGAGTTTCTTGAAGCCCTAGCTGCTGAAATTGTAAAATTTTCAGCTTTCTTTTTAAATATGTTTTTGGCCTTTAGACTTGCAGAAAACTGCTTGAAGATATGACTGCAGTATACTCTAAAGGCTGAGAAGCAGAAAGAGTAATAAACTGATATTTATTTTAAAATCCCACTTTTCATGCTTATGGTGGGTTTGAGTCATGATTTTTGGGATTAGCAATCCTGAAGTTCTCTTCATTCCCCCCTCCCCCCCCCCCCAATATTCCTGGTATGATAGACCAGCCTATGAATCTGTATAAGACATAAGTTGTCTTGCTCCCTGCTTGAATTTTCAGCAGCGTTTGAAAGATCCTAGTTAGATAGTCAGCAGTAGGATGAGAGTCCTTTCTCCTGCACCAGCTATAGCCTTTTTGTTACAGCGATAGTTGGGCGGGCCAGAAAGTCCAGCTAGATACAGCCAGGATCTTCCAGGACCCTACCTGTCCACACTCCAGCCAAGGGTGATGTCATGGTGCTCCATAAAAAGCAAGGCCATCACTGGCTAGGAAGTCTGGTGGAAGCCCAGTGAGCTTGAACAAATAACGCTTTCAACCCAGGTCAGGCTGCAAGCCTCTGCTTTCTGTTGATCCAAAGGCTACTACCTTATCTCAGGCTGACAGTGATTTGCCATATGAAATACATATATTTACTGCTATCTGCTGGCATGGATGTGGAGCTGTTGGCTCATATATTCATGACTGGTGGAGTTGCCCTAGAATACAGACCTTCTGGTTCCAGATCTGGCCCTATATGAACGAAATAGCGGGAGTAGAAATCCCTTTTCTACCAGATTGGGCTTTGTTAGGGATATTTCCATAAATGGGCATACTAAAACACAGACAAGTGGCACATCAGCAACTCAGGCTGGAAGCCATTCATACAATACCGTCTTCCTGGAAATCGGTGAGGGGCTTGAAAGGTTCCATTTGAATAGACTATGGATAACACTCGCCATGGAGAAAATCTCTGTGGATTTATCAGACAAACTTGAAGACTTTTACTTGATTTGGACACCCTGTTGGGACATGATATCTTTGCTACGCAAGACTAGTACCAAACGACCACTGCTGTGCCTTAAGGACGTATGAAAACACAAGCTGGATCTAAAATAGACATTTGTACTATGGGAGTACACCCTCCTATCCGTGACCAAAAATATATTGCGACATCCCATGAACAGTTGCAATTCAGATGTTATATACTTGACATTGGATACTGGTATGGCTTTGTTTTTTGTTTTTGTTGTACTTATGGTTTATTATGTACTGTGGC
>QEPC01005272.1:2222088-2233695 GCA_003113815.1 Sphenodon punctatus
TGCAGCTGGTGCAGAATGCCGCGGCCCGTCTCCTGACGGGGGCGGGTCGCAGGGAGCACATGACACCAGTGCTCCGGGCTCTGCACTGGCTGCCTATAAAGCACTGGGCCAGGTTCAAGGTGCTGGTTTTAACCTTTAAAGCCCTTCACGGCCTGGGCCCTGCTTATCTGTGGGACTGCGTCACTCCCCATGTGCCCGTGCGACCCTTGAGATCGTTCGTGGGAGCCTTTTTGGAGGGTCCCCGGGCGAGGCGGGTGACCACCGATGTTAGATCTTTTTTGGTGGCCGCCCCTGTGCTGTGGAATTTGCTCCCGGAGAAGGCTCGGTCGGCTCCCACTCTCCTGCTGTTTCGGCGTGTATGTAAAACCTGGCTGTTCCGTCAGGCTTTTGGTGGGGGTGAGGGGTTTCCCCACATTGTATTGTGTTTTAAATTGTTTAAAAAAAAATTTAAATTATTATTATTGAATGTTGTTTGCTGCCACGGGCTGCCCTGTGGGCAGGGCAGGCGGGCTATACATTTTAAATAAATAAATAAAAAAAATACATTTGAACTGAAGTATAAAAGGGTGGATATGGTAATTTTTTCTTTCCTGAACATTTTTGGAGAAACAAATTTTTTATTGATGCAGTACTAAGACACTACATGATTAAGATCTGTAAAAAGAATTTGTTGCATCTGTTGTTAATTAAAGGTTCTTACCTTCTGGGGTACCTTTATAGGTGGTTTATCTGGATTTTTTAAAACTAAAAATTATTCCAGTAATTTAAATAAAATGAATCTTAAATCTTTACAAACTTGAAAGTGACATATTGGATTTAAGTTAGGGTACAATTAAGTGATGATAATTGCCAACATCTGTGAATTATTTGTTCTAATTGTAATTGCTGTGTATGGGAAGCTTCCATACCTCCACCAACTGTAGTTGGTCCAATAAAAGATATCACTGTACTACTTTGTTTCTGTTGCCTATGTTTAGGACCAACACAGCAACCTTACACTTCATTCATTTTTGCATACCCAATAATTATAGCATTAGCTGTAATTCCTACCAATGTTTGCTTTAGACATTTATTTATATAACCTAGTTTCCAAAAGCTTTTACAATTATTTTTCTTTCTAACTTACTACTTTGCCAAGGAGATAAATGTGGAATTAATATATTTTAAGTACCCAGTGCATTTATTTTTCTTTAAATAGTGGAAAGAAGCATGCTGGATTTCCCACAACATGTCTCCTTCAGCAAAGACATGCGAGCAGCAAGCACAGAAGCTGACAAAACACTTTCTCATTTTGATGTTGAGATGAGCATGAGAGAAGATGTGTTTCAGAGAATTGTTCAATTGCAGGTAAAGGACAGTGAAGACTATACACAATTTGAATGTGAAGTAAAATAATGTAGAACAAATTTTGAACAAGGCTCCAATATTTAATTCACTGTGCTAGCATTACCCGGGTCATAGGCCGCTTTTAGATGTGTGCGGTGCACACGCAGCGTGAAATCATGCCGCATGTAAAAATCCCGCGGGTTTAGACGCAACTCGCACTTTATAGTCAGTTGCACGTTCTTTTAAAACTGTGAACTAAATACCTGCATGACCGACAGAAACGCGCAAGATGTTGTGTCTAAATCCCGCCTGCGGGATTTTTACATGCAGTATGATTTCATGCTGCGCGTATGCTGCGCACATCTAAAAGCAGCCTTAGTCCAAAGTCAGCATGAACTGTACTTTGCCTGTATTCTTTCAATTTCTTAATTTCAGTGTTACTTCTATTGAATCATAGCTATACTGTATCTGTTACAAGGACAACACTTGTGTTTTTTTTTCTTTATTTAAAAAAGTCCTAATCATTGTGCTTGCTGAAAATAATACGTACTGATAACATGCTAGAAGCTTGGTATGCTAGAACCATTTCTCCTCTGTACCTTTCAGTGCTGTCTTCATCGTTTCTTAACACTGACTGGAAGTCAGGATAGCATGTAAAGTTCTGATGAAACATTTTGTAATTTCATCATCATCTTTGACACCCATTCTTCCCAAGCACATATTCCAGCATTTGCTCTGTTTTAATTGGTGGTGTTCATGTAAGAATATACTAATTCTTTATAGCTGTACTAATATTTTTATTTCTCCTGATCCTCACAGAATGGGGATTCCAGACACCGGGGAAATCCCTGCCAATACCACTAGGAGGCAGACTAATTCCAAACTGGGCATGCTTTGAGGAGATCGCCCTCCATTTTCCCAGTTGGATTTCTGCCTCGTAGTGTTAGGAGGTAGTAGAGAGTGCCCTGCACTCTCTTAGGCAGTTTTCCTTCCCCAGGCAGAACATTTTTACTCTAGTCGCCTGGGATAGTTTAGTATTACTGTAGGTAGGGGCTCAGCTCCCAGACCCGCATTCGAGTTTCTTGTTTTCTCTGAGGCTTTGCCTCCCAACTTCCTGTGCCTGTCGCCCCTGTGGGTGTGGCTTGGAGAGAAGGGAGGACGCAAGGGAGTTCCTGACAGGCTTCTCTTCTCACTGCTTGGTCCCTCAGTGCCTCAGACTCCAGGTTTTGTTACCTGTAAGCTGCAGCACTTACTCACAGCCTGGAGCCATGCCAAAAACCCAGGCACCTACTAAGAGCCACCGTGAGGGGGAACCTCAGGAGAGGCCCAGCAAGAATAGCGAGATGCTGACACACTCCCAGTCTTCTCAAAGGGAAGTAGATACTTTTTCTTCTATTGAGTCCCTGCATGTCAAAGCCCTTAATAAAATGCTGGCTTCTCTAGACCATCTTCATGAAGAGAAGCAGTCTAAAAAATAAATAAAAAAAGAGGCCCAGGGCCCCTCCCTTGAAGTCACCAGGGAGGAAGGATTTTTCAAGGGCCAATCTAAAGAGGCTGGCAAGGGCAAGCAGCCACTGGCAAAAAAAGACCAAAAGGGCTCCCTACAGGAAGAGCTTTTTAGAGAATAGCTGGGCTCCTCCTCTGAGGAGGAAAATATTAACAAGGGCTCTAACCTTAGTGAGGGAGAGATTGTCCCTGAGGAGGAATCCTCCTCGGATGAGGAAGTGTTTCTTACCCCTCTTTGAAGAGGATGAGTCCTCTGACTCTCAAAGAGAGGATCCTGAGCATTCTGATAATGCTGAACCCAGCCTTGCAGAGCCTGCTCCTCTCCATTTATGACTCCAAGGAACAGGGCCATGAATTTTCTTTTGCTTACAATTACACTTTAAGAAGACACTGAAAAAGTGTTAGGGCTGAAAGAAAAGGCTAGTAAAAAGAAGGATTCAGCTTCTTCAGGTGAGGAGTCTGACCGGGACTATATTCCTAGACCCTCTTCCAGAGTAAAGGGTTATCCTTTATATAGGGCTTTTGAATGCATTATTCATACGCAATGGAAACACCCTGACAAGTCCATGAGACTCCCCGGGAACCTGGAGGCTCTATATGCCCTTTCCAAACAAAAGTCTGCAATTTTTCAAACTCCAAAGATTGATGCTGCTGCAGCTTCTCTGGCGTGTCAATCTACCTTTCCAGCCGAGGGGGACCTTTTCGCTAAGGACTCCACTGATTGTGGAATTGATTCTGGTCTGTGCAAAACCTTTGAGGCCGTTTCAGCAGCCTTGATTATTTCCACTGTGTCTTACATTGCCAGAGCAATTTTGAAATGCTTCCAGATGGGCAAGCCCCCTGGCATTCAGGAAAAAGCCTCCAGGAAATTGTCTACTAACATCTCTCTAGCACATGCCTTTCTTGCAGATGCATCTGTTGATGCTGTTCCCTGGTCTGCCAGAGCTATTACTGCAAACGTAACAGCGAGAAGATGATTGTGGCTTTGGTCATGAAAAGCAGATCCATATGCAAAGAACCTGCTGGTATCCTCCCCTTTCTAAGGGGAGAAACTTTTTGACACGTCTTTGGATAAGGTATTAGGAAACACTGCTAGCAAAGACAAGAAGCAAACTTTACAACAATTTTTCAGTGACAAACCTTTTTGCCCCTAATCCAGGTATCCTCAGCAATACCCTTACAACCGGAGGGTTTCCTCTTCTTATCAGCCCAGAGACTGTGGATCTAGGGGTTACTGGCATCGCCAAAAGATCACCTGCACAGCAGTAGTGGTCCAGCCAGGACCTGGGAACTCCTCAAGTATACAAGACTCCTGACTCTCTAGGTATTATCCCTCTCTCACACGAGGGGGAAGATGGATGCAATTTGCCCACATCTGGGAAGCATCAAGTACAGACTTATGGGTATGAGAGACTATAGCCAAAATATATGCAATAGAATTTATGAAAACTCCAGGGGAGTTCTATCGCATATCCCCAAAGTCAAACAATCCAGAAAAACATCAGGCATTGCCTTTCGAAATACCCAGACTGGCCAAGATCACAGCTATAGAACCTTTTACCTAGAACACAGGAAAGGTATCTATTCAATTTTATTTTTAGTCGAAAAGAAGTCAGCCAACTGGAGGGCTGTTCTAGACCTCAGAATGCTAAACAGGTCCCTTTGGCACAAGAAATTCAAGATGGAGACCATTCAGTCCATCTGTCTTCACATCTCAGAGGGAGACTGGCTAGCCTCCCTAGACCTCTGAGAGGCCTATCTTCACATTCCCATTCGCTCTGCTCACAGGAGATGGCTTTGCTTCCAATACGAGGACACCCACTGGGAATTCCAGGCTCTCCCATTTGGTTTGGCCCCTCGAACCTTTACAAAGGTTCTTGTGTCCATCATAGCCATTCTTCAACTCAGAGGAGTCACAATCCACCCTTACCTCGATGAAGGGCCCGGTCTCTTCTCCAAGCTCGGGATGGGGTTCAGACAACTGTTAGTTGCCTAGAGGACCATGGCTTCATCATAAACAGAGAAAAGAGTAATCTCATGCCTTCTCAAATGCTGCAGTACCTAGGCATACTCTTAGATACTGTCTCAGATCACATATTCATCCCTCAGACGAGACAACTGAAAATCACTTGTCTGATACAAGAGGTTCAATCCCAGAAAACAACATCGCTTCAGCAGCTTGCCAGGCTACTGGGCTTAATGGTCTTCTGCATCCAACATCTCACCTGGGCACGATTCCATCTTCATCCTCTCCAGGAACTCCTCAGACCATGGCAGCATAGTGGAGGGCGCTCAGATCACCATCACCACTCCCCCTGAAGTACAAACATCTCTGCAGTGGTGGATGACCGATGACTGCTTCTCGATTGGGGTGCCTCTCTGCAACCCCACAAGAGTGGTAATTACAACAGACGCAAGTCTCCATGGTTGGGGAGCTCACTTAGCAGACGCCTACGCTTGGGGATCCTGGCCCCTTACCAATCTTCACCACAGCTTGAACCGGCTGGAGCTGCAAGCAATACGCTTAGCAGTGCTCCATTTTGTTCAAAGTCTAAGGGGAACTCACTTTCTCGTTTACTCGGACAACACAATCACCCTGTCCTACATCAGGAACCAGGGAGGCTCCAGATCTAAGTCCCTGAACAAGGAGGCCACGCAACTTTTGCTGTCAATCTCCACTCTTCATATCCACGAACAAACAACCAAACCACAGACTGGCTTAGCAGAAAAAAGGTGGAGATCCAGGGGAGTGGTCCCTCAGTGCCCATGATTTCAACTGCATAGTGCTCAACTTCAGTCAACCAATAATGGATCTATTTTCCTCTCCACTCAACACCAAAGTTCCTCATTTCATGTCTCCAATCCGACATCCAAAAGCGGAGGCTCTGGACGCATTGAACCATCCATGGCCGAAGGGTCTCCTTTACGCATTTCCTCGGTTGCCTCTGCTAAGCAGGGTGATCGCCAAAATTAGCAGACACTGAGCAACCGTCATCTTGGTGGCCCCCTTTTGGCCAAGAAGACCTTGGTTTGCAGATCTGCTGAACCTAACTTGGTCACAGCCACTACATCATCTTCTATCATCTTCCATCTCTGGACTTGCTATCTCAGGGGCCCATCCAATATCAGAACCTGGAATTTCTGCTCTTGACAGCATGGCTCTTGAGCAGTCAGCATTAAGGGCTCTAGGATATTCAGACAAAGTACTGGAGACACTACTTTCAGCTAAAATACCTTCCACTAGAACAATTTACCAGGGCACTTGGAAAACTTTCGTAAAGTGATCTGCTGACAAGTCAGTTGATCCTCAGAAGCCAAGAATCAAGGATATTCTTCAGTTCCACCAGGAGGGACTCGATAATGACCTCTGTCCAAACACTTTAACCAGACAGGTCTCTGCTCTAGAGAGCATCTTTGGTGTTATCAGGTGCATTAGAATTTCTGGCCATCCACACATTTGCAGATTTTTAAGAGGTTCTAGGATCATTTCCACTCCAGTGGTCCATAGTTTCCCCCACTTGGAAGCTAAACATAGTTCTCAGATCTTTGACAAGACCTCCCTTTGAACCCCTCACCGATATCTCTATTTATCCCTAAGGTTAATTCCCTTTTCCATAGAGAGCAGGAAGTTAATTTGCCATCTATTTGTCCTCACTCCAAGCATGTCCTAGAATGTTCCTGGCATACCTTGGATGTGCGCAGGACTCCTTAAAATCTACATAAGCAGAATGGCATCATTTAGAAAGACCTCTGCCTTATTTGTACTTTATGATTCTAGATGCAAGGGCCTTAAGGCCTCTAAGGCTGTTATTGCCTGCTGGGTAGCCACTTGCTTTAAAGACGCTTACATAGCAGCTAATCTTCCTCCTCCCCAGGGGGTTCTTCCTCACTCTAGCAGGGGAATGGCTGCAACTTGGACCTTTAAGGCCAGAGCCCCATATCCTGAAATTTGCAAATGCCACTGTGTGGTCTAGTTTGCCCACATTTACAAGACACTATAGAATAGATGTCTTGGACTCTGCTAATGCAGACTTCAGACGAAGGGTGCTTCAGGGAGTACTAGAGTAATTTTTCTTTTACCTGGGAAAAGAATAGGGAACTTGTTCTTCTCTCCTTGTTCTTTCTCCCATCTAGACATTTGGAGATCACTGCTTTGGAAACTCCCCAGTGTCTGTAATCCACAAACTGCGATGATCAGGAGAATTGGACAATTGGATTTTGTACCTTGTGAATTGTCCTTCTGCTGATCCTCACAGGATGGGGATTCACCCCCCTTCATTTGTGGTGTGTGTGTGTGTGTGAAGGACAATTCCCAAGGTAAGAAACCCAATTGTCCATTGTATTTTCATTTCTGTGTGTTTCCTTCTGACAGGCAGTGTCTTATGGTCAAATAGACTGCTTTATGTGCCTGGTAACATGAATAAAAAATTATATTGGTATTTATTACTTAACATATGTATGTTGTACATATTGAGGTTCAGATGTAGTACTTAATAGTTAATATTTCAAATTTGCTGGCGCTTTTATCAGTTACCTGAATATCATCGCATTGTATTTCATGTCATGTCTTTACTTGCCATTTATTTCTATTTCAAAGTACTGTGGTGTTTCAGGTTTTGTTGGAGGTCTGTTTCTAGAGGACAGGGTCCTGTTGCCCACGATAATTCCCCCTGCCCATCTTCATTTCTTCCCCTTTTCCTTATTTTGTGAGTGACCTGAAACCATTATGTGATTTGGGGGAGGAGAAGAGTAGTTTTGGAGAGAATTCATATAAGAAGTTAGAAATCAGGTTGCAAGTGGTCAGAAGCTGGAGTATAGTCCAGAACGAAGTTGTTTCTTTAGTTTTGTTAACAGAGGGGCCACAGTGTAAGCGGCCAATGTTATCTTTTCACTGCTTATTGGAGCATTTCAGCTAATAAAAAAAGGTATGACAAATGAGGATGGTTTTCTCTTTTAAAAAATGATGCTCGGTAGGAATAGCCTAGTTGCTCAGTGGCACTTTCTTAGTATTTAATTTAATTCCTCCTCTTTTGTGCATGTTGGGATCCTGGGGAATAAGCAGGCTGATAAATCAGTGGGATCTGCTACCTGTCTCACTACCGGGGCAAAAACAGCCATTCCTTGTGATCTTCTGCAATTGGTCAGGTCCTGGTTCCATGCACACTGGCAGTCTCAGTGGCAAGAACTCGCTGATGACAAACTTTTCAAGATCAAACCTGTTCTTTGTCCGTGGAAGAGTTCTTTTTGCCAGAATCATTGTGAGGAGGTGGTCTCTGCCTGCCTGCACATTGTGCATGATTACCGCATGCACTGCTACCTCTTGCAAGGGATGGGAAGCTCTGCATCTGTGCGTACACTACATGGTAGATTTGATGGTGAACTATATGTTGCTGCACTATTCGTACTTTTCTGCTGAGTGTCAGACTTTATTGTAAAGCCAACTAGATGTTAGGGAACTGGTCACATTGACTACCTTTTTAGGGGATGATGGGGGGGTGGGGGTTGTTTGCTTATTCAATTTGTACTCCCAACTTTCCCTCAAAGGCTCAGGATGGCTTACAAATATATATATATAAAACAATATATAAAAAACCCTAAACCCCACCCACCAACTTTCTCCAAGCCCCTCCACCCAATCCCAGCCCATCAAATGCCTGGCCAAACAAAAAGGTCTTAAATCTATTTCGAGAGGTAAGCAGGCTCGGGCTTAAGCGAATCTCCAAGAGGAGAGAGTCATAATTATGGAGCAGCCACCAAGAACACTTCTCTGCTTGGTCTCATATACGAACCTCATGAGTAGTTGGTACTCGCAAGAGGGTGCCCTTGTCCAACCTTCAGATGCTGCAACAGAACCTAAGGGAAGAGGCGGTCTTTCAGCCCAAGCCAGTTAGGACTTTATAAATCAAAACCAGCACCTTGAATTGTGCCCGGAAAGGTATTGGCGGCCATTGCACGCTCCAGAGCATTGGCGTGATGTGCTCCCAGCAACCCACCCTGGTCAGGAAGCAGGCTGCCACATTCTGAACCAACTCCAGCTTTGAATTAATCATCAGTGGCAGCCCCGTGTAGAGCACATTGCAATAGTCTATCCTTGAGGTTACGAAGGCATGAATGACGGTGGCCAAGCCTGAGTCTGATAAAGAGTGGTTACAGCTTTCTCACCAGAAGAAGCTAGTGAAAAGTGCTCCTGGCCATCCAGGCACAGCAATGGATCCAAAAGCACAGCAAGACTGTGAACCTGAGTAACCAAAGGAGGCTGGACCACATTAATAACAGGGATCCCTATGTTTCCCAGGTCACACAGCTGGCCAACCATCATCACCTTGGTCTTGTCCAGATTAGATTTCAATCGGCTTGCCCACATCTGGTCTCTATTGGCAGCCAGACACTCGGTAAGCACAAAGACTGCAGGGGTTGGGTCAGATGAAAATGAGAGAGTTGGGTGTCATCGGCATACTGATGGCACTTCACCCCAAATCCCCTAATGCTCTTACCCAGGAGCCTCAGATACACATAGAACAAGAGTGGGGACTAGATGGAACCCTGCGGAACTCCACAAGGGAGCTCCCGGGGGGATAATGAGTTATCGCCCATCACCACTTTCTGGATTCTCCCAGCTAGGAATGAGCAGAACCACTTAAGCAGTCCCGCACAACTCCACCAGGTCCCGCAGCCATGCCAACAACACCCCATGATCAATTTATCAAAGACTGCTGAAAGATCTAATAAAAACAGGGTACCATATCCCCCGTCGATATCCAAATGGAGATTGTCAGCCAAGGCCATAAGTACCATGCCCGGGATGAAAACCCAACTGTCATGGGTCCGGTTAACCAATAGTATCAAGATGTGCCTGAAGCTGCAAGGTAACCACCCGTTCAGTAACCTTCCCTAAAAAGAACAGGATAGTAGCTGGCCAGGGAGTCAACATCAAGAGATGGTTGCTTGAGGGGACAGGCAACCACAGTTTTGAGGCCGTGGGGCACCCTGCCCTCCCGAAGGAAGGCACTGTCAACTCTAGGCAGCAATGGTCTCAATGTCTCTTAGCCGACTTTTACCAGGCAGGGTGGGGATGGATCTACTTCACATCTAGTTATCTGCACCGCCCCAAACGTAGCCTCTGCATCAGTAATTGAAGTTGATGCAGACAGACAAGACTGGGCCTTCCCAAACTCTGTCTCTGCTCTCAAATTAGCACCCAAGTTGAGCCAAATATGTGTGACCTTATCTGCAAAGAAGGTAGCAAACCAGTCACAGTAGGCAGATAATGATTCTAACTCCAGGCGGAGACAGCTAGGATTTATTAAATTATTCACCAACTCTGAAGAACTCCACCGGATAGCACTTTGCACACACTGTGGTCGCAGAAAAGAAAGCTTTCTTCGCCGCTGCCACAGCCATGGCATAATCCTTCAAAAACAGTCTAAGCCATAGCCAGTCTTTGACACGAGTCAAGTGCCACCTGCACTCAAACAGTCTACCCTCACACTTTAGCAGCCTCGAGTCCTCCTTCTACTGGGGGGATCCACGCTGCCATCATGGACGAAGCAGATGCTTGGATGTCACCGTGACAATAGCCCGGGTCAACACTATATACCACAAATCAACCAAAACATAGACAGAAAGGTCGTCAAGGACAGTGGATAAATCCCCCAGAGGATTCTGGAATCTTATTGGTTCCGGTAGTCTCCAAGGGTGAACCATCCTAACTGGTCCACCACCCCAATGGGTGCAAAAGAGGGCAGGGATCTGGGCCCTCAAAAGGTAACGATCTGACCATGACAATGGTGTCGTAAAAACACAACCAATCATCAGACCCTGTTTCAAGGCCAGTGCAGAACAAAAAGTCCAGCCACATATGTCGGGGCAGATATTGTCCGTCATAGGCTCATGGTTGGTGGCCAAGAACTCCTGCTCTGCCCCTAAAAGACCAGCTTTGACATGTATGTTGCAATTGCCCAAAACAATAAGTTTGGATGATCTCAACATCACCTCCGAGACAAGCTTGGCTACAGCAGTAAGGGAGTCTGCTGTGCAGTGGGGTGGTTGGTACACCAGCAGAATCCCCAATCTGTCCCGGTCCTCAAATACTAGGTGGACACATTCTAAGCTGGATAAGTCAGACACCTTCGATAGGCCAGATTGTCTTTACAGACCGCTGCTGTTCCAGCCTCCTGGCCCCCAATTCTAGACTAATGCTGCACCAAGTATACGGCCAGTACAGAAGCCTCATCTAGCCAGGTCTCGGTACATACGAGGTCAGTGGCTTCATCCTGAATAAGTTTATCGGTGATAGTGGTTTTGTTCACCACTGACCTCACATTAAGCAGCACCAGCAACAGATCAGAGGCTCCGCTGACCTCAACCCCCAAATATCCCAAGACAGAGAGAAGAGGACAGGACCAAGTGCCTACTTCTGTACCCCTGATGATGATTCCTCCCCTCCCCACCATACCTCATGCCCAGCATGACCTCAGTCAGTTCAACAGCTGTCCCAATGACTTCATCCCCTGAACCCAAGAGAAATGGGCCAGGGAGGCAGACAAGGAGGCCTCCCTGCCCACTTACCTTTGTCCTCCCCCCATCCCTCTTTCCACCAGGGGGGTGGGTGGTATATCTCCCTGGCCTTTTTTTTCTTCCTAAAAGCCATTCAATGGTTTTACCTGTTTTAATCTCTACTTTGCCCTCTTGTCCTGTCTCTTGTTCCTTTGTATACTCGTCTACCGTCGTATCGCTTTTCAAGCTGGGATCTTTGTGGTGCTCAATTGATGTGTT
>QEPC01005272.1:2241494-2259882 GCA_003113815.1 Sphenodon punctatus
CCCCCCCCCCCCCATTGATACCCTCGGGGATTTGTTTAAGGAGGGTTTGAATGTCGATCCTCCCCTTCCCCATGAGGGTTGTGAACAAGGGTGGCAAACATCCCCTCCCTCTGCCAGAGCTGCTGGCTTCAGAGAACTAACTTACAGCTGTGAGACTCGGGGGCTTCCATTTGATGGCTCGATAGAAACGCTGCAACTGTCCCTGGTGTCAAGGGGGCGGGGTCTGGGAAAGCCAACTTCCGGGCCGCCCCTACAAGGGCAGGGGGCGTGCCCTTTGGCGTGGTCCGACGGCTGAGGCTGGGGAGGGAGCCGAACATTGTGGATGTTTGGTGGGAAGGGGAACTGAGGCGGAGACGTATGTACCTTCCTGGTGAGAGCAGGAAGGAACAAGGAGGGTCTTAGTTTATGGTAGATAGGGAGGAGGGGTGAGGCGGAATTTATGAAAATAAGTAGATTAATGTATAAGAGGGGGTGGTACATTGTTGTATAAAATGTGTAAATTGTTTGAGCTATAATATAGGGCATTGTGGCCCTGATTGTAATAGAGCAAGTAGATGATGATTTTGTATTATATATTTCATTTGTTGAAAGGTATTTCCCCCTTCTGGTGAGAGCAGGAGGAGGGAGGAGTGGAAGGCCCCCTCCCCTGGTGGCAGTAGGGTAGGGGGATAGGAAAGGGAGGGTGAAGGGAATTGATTATTGAAATGTAATAGGATGAAATATGGAGAGGAAGTTTGATATTGTTGAAATGTATTATTGAATTATGTTTAATTGTTGTTAGGGTATTGTATTTTGGGGGGCGGGGTTTGTGAGATGGGGTAGTTTATATTGTATTGATTCTCTGGATTTGTGTTTTGTATTTTTCATTTGTTGTGAGCTGCCTCGAGCCGTCTTTGGCGGGAGAGCGCAGGATATAAATTAAAAATGAAATAAAATGAAAATAATCTTAAAACAAACATAGTTACCTAGGCATACAAAATCAGGAAAGATAGGAGAAGATGGCCATGCAAATCATGGTGACCAAGGAGAACCACGGGAGAGGTTAATGGCAGTCCAGGGCAATATTCCCTTGGTTATACACGATTTTATAGGAATAATGATGTCACACTCAGGATGAGATGGTAGCCAGTTCATCATATTAATTAGATATTGATAACTGCCAATAATATGTCAAAAATGGGCTGATGCACTACTTATGCATGCATAAAATTATAAATGTGCTTGACTTTTGTGGCTAAAATATTGGGAATTGAAATCTGCACCTTCACCCAAGAAATATTCTGTTGTTGAGCTACTTTGAAACCAATTTTGCAACCAACTGGGATGTTTCATCTTCTGTCTGCCTTTACTTCCCTTTCTATAAACTCAAAAACATGATTACTGAAAATTTACTGAGGAGTTCAGAAGTTTACTAGGGGAAAGCTATCCTGTATATGCCAAATATATTAAGGCCTGTATGTCCAAACTATAGCCAATATGTTAAATGTATCCCGCTGGGTCAACACCTTTCTTCCCAATTCGGATCTGGCAACCACCATCCATGCCTTCATTACCTCAAGGCCGAACTACTGCAATGCGCTCTACCTGAGGCTGTCCTTGAAGACTGTTCAGAAACTGCAACTGGTGCAGAATGCAGCAGCCCGGCTCCTGATGCAGGTGGGTCGACTGGAGCACATAGCTCCGAAATCTGCACTGGTTGCCTATTGTCTTCTAGGCACAATTCAAGGTGCTGGGTTTGAGCTTTAAAGCCCTAAATGGCTTGAGACCCACTTATCTGGAAAATCGCTTGGTCTACCATGTCCCATCGTGGCCTTTGCCGTTGGCCGGGGTACCTGTCTGGAGGTACCGGTTTTTAACCAAGTCTCCATGGCAAGGAGACCACCACTCCGCAACTGTAGAACTCCCTTCGCCGGGAGGTTTATTTATGTCCAGGCTTGAATGCCTGTAGGAGGAAGTGCAAAACTGTTTTATTCACAAGGGCGTTTGGCAGTGGAGGTTAGGGGAAGGGGTGTTGTGAGGGGATAGGGGTGAGTTAAGAAGTTGGGGTGGAGAAGGGTCGGGAAAATGGTGTAGGGTTGTGGGGTATTTTATATTTTATATTTTTTGTTAATTTTAATTTATATTTTATATTTTGATGTAAGCCGGCCTGAGCTGCTGTTGGTAGAAAGGGCAGGGTAAAAATTAAAATAATAAATAAATAAATAATATTTACAAAGCAGAGCTATGCATGTTACAAATAGTATGATGATGATGATCTTCATTTTTATATAGTGCCTCCCTGCCATAGCACTTGGAACACTTTACATATAACTAACAACTTTTTAAACTTCACAACCATGTTTATTATTAATTATTATTATTATTATTATTACTATGATATATATATAATTATATATTATATATTAATATAATATAACATATATAATGAAATTATTATACTACTACTAATAAAATTATTTCTTTACGTTGGCCAGTATTGCTTTGGACACGTCCAGTGCTGCTATTACATACTTAGAGTTTAAAGTAAGAATTGGTTAGGGTCAGGCACGTCGTTCTTTTCTTCAGTTCTTCTTTCTTCCAACATGAGGCTCCCATCAGTCACCTACTGACCAAGAGGAACCGGCTTCCTAAATAAATGGAAAGAATTAGTTTTGTTTGTCTGGAGACCCAGAATTTAGGTCACAATTAAGGGCAGTCTGTGTACCTGCACTTAAGACCAGTGAGCCTTAAACAAGTCTAATAGGTCACCATTTTAAAAGAGATTCTTAAAAATAAAATGTAACTTTGGTGCGCTAAATGGAAGTATAGAGTCTTAGGGTTAGAAGGAACTGCGAGGGTTATCTACTTCAACTCCCTGCTTGGATGTGGGATGATTACAGCTGCAGATATCTTCAGTGAATCAGGTTAAGTTAAATGTGCCTAGTGGCTTAGAAATACTTGGCTTCCTTTAAGAATTAAATATTCTTCTGATAATTTTTTCCTTTTGTTTTTATTAAAGGCTTCACATATTACAAAAATGTTTAACAGGTGTGGTGTCATAGAGCACTCTAAATATGAGGGGTTTGCTAAATTGCTATTATACCCTGACACAAAGCCAAACAGCAGTAGTCTGGTGGCAGAAATATTTTCTTTGTAGAAGAAAAAAGAAACTAATTTCATGTACTCTTAAAATCCCCTGCAACTCTAAAGCCCATCCTACTTTAGAATTAAATCAGCACCAAAGCAGGGGCACCATGGGAAATGTCTGAGGAGTAAAATAAGAACAGAGAACCCAAGTGGGGCCAGAGGCACTCACTGCTGTATAGAGTAGGGCAACAGTAGCTACAAGGTCCAAGGAAAGTCTGTGTAAGACAGTGGAAAGAGCTGCTGGTCTAAGTTGCTGAAACTATCAGTGAATGTAAAGTTCGGTTTGTATTTTTTATATTTCTGTAAGCTGCCCTGAGCCTTTGAGGGAAGGGCAGGATAAAAATTTGAATGAATGAATGATAGAAAGAGGAAACACACAGTCTGAATTGTAGTGTCAGAAACCTCCATCAGAACTGATCACAGGTAGGATCAAAACCTTGCATCATCATCTTATCTTTTGAAAGAGCAGATCAGTTGCTTCCTGGATCCTTAATTAAGATTTCATATACTAATAAGCACTTCAATTCATTCTCACTCTCGCTGGGGTATTACTGGATTTTAGTCTGACATTCTGTTGTTGCTCAGCATGCCTGCATAACTTCAAGGAGAAACAGTGACTGAAGTTGGGTAGTAGTGAAATCCACATGCCAGTGGCATGCAGCTCTATGGTTCTCCATTAAATGTCGATCTTGCAGTGTCTTGGCTTTTTCAGTGTTGCCGTGTCAAGATAGTTCCTTGGGTAAGATCATTATTCTTGTCATCATTTAATGTTACTTTTCACATATGTTTAGTGACAAGTTCAGCAATTTTAAGAGCAGTTGGTCGATTTGTGAAGGACTAGTTTAGATGGACATTACCATATCAGATCAGGCCAGCAGGTATTGCATCCCATAACTTGTCTCTTGGGAATTGGTCTTGGTTGATTTCTTTGGAAAAAGATAGTGCAAGAACTAATATAAAGTAATAATGTGCCTTTAGAAAGAGTTTCTCTCTGCTTCAATGAATGGTCTGAAAGAAGAGGATTTAATTTATATTCCTTTTTTTAAAAAAAAATAAAAAAAATCCTATCCAGTGTAACTGTGGATGTTTTCATTAATCCATAGAAATTTCTAATCTCTTATTGAATCCTTCTAAACTCTGTCTCAGTAGTTTGAAAGCTTGCACATTTCCACCAGCAATTGTTGGTCCAATAAAAGATATCATTCAAACTACTTTGTCTCCACTTCTGGTCTTTGTGGCAATAATTTCTGACTGTTAATTAAAAGCTATTTCTACAGAGAAAACCGAGTACAGCGCTAACAAAAGAAAGTGCTCACTGTCATAGTGTGTAAATACACTACTTGGAGATGAGCACACACAAAGAGTAGGCTTCTGCTTTTGCAAGACCAAATAGGCAGCCTCTAATGCCAGGCAAAAAACAAAAGTCTTCAAGCTGTTCTTTGGTGATGCGTCAATAGAAGAAGGGTATTAACAGATGGGACAGTACTCCACAATAGCCCACATCAGATGTGTGGCCACCTGCCTGTCTATCAGGTGGCCGCCAGAAGTTTGCCTGCATCTGCCACCCCCACCATGCAGCCCCCACTCCACAGTGTTGTTCCAAAGAATATGGAGAACGTAGAGCCCACTGTCCCAGAGAATGTGGAGCCCAGCATGCTGGCTAAGGTGGGCAAATGTGTGCCCACATGGCCGCCTTTCATCTGTTCGGGTGCATGCAGCCTCTATGCGTGTACGGTTCTGCCAGGACCATAGTGTGCCAGGCGGAGTGCCTAGAGTGGTGCAGGGAGCGAGTGCTCCCTCAGTTCTCATTTTCACAGGTGCTGTGACTGTTTACTTTTGAGCACTCCAAAAAGAAACAAGAAACCACAGCGGGGGTGGCTTTCTGTACCCAAGGATCGCCATGGCTGTGCAGCAGGAGGGGGTGGGGGGACATTCCTTGGATAAGGGATCCAAGGGTTGGACGGGGTGGGGGTGGAGCAGGTTCCACATGATGAACAGGTTATCCTGTTCATCACGTGGAACCTGCAAGTGGTGGCTGTACGCGGACTCCACGAAGCAGCCTCCGACTCCAGCAGGCTAATCTCTCATTTGTTTTTACCCAGACTCTAGAATATGGTGTAGCTGTTTATGAAAACTTTACATGTTTGACCAGGGTGGCATTTCTGTAGTGCAGCAGAACAAAAGTAATGAGCAAATCTGCTTTGGTTCATATAGCACTTGCTTAATGTCATGTTACAAAAGAAATAATTCTCATGTAATATAATTTCAGCAAACATGCGATACTGAAAATTTGAAGCCTGAAGCTAAGCGATACTTAGAGAAGTCAATTAAAATGGGGAAAAGAAAAGGACTCCATCTTCCTAGAGAAGTACAGAATGTGAGTATCCATATCCTTTGCTAATTTATGTGAAGAGTGGAAATTTCTCATGTTTGCATAAGTGTACTTAGAGTATATTTGTGTGCCTAGCTCTAATTTCAAGTGCTGCTTTGAAACCATCTTTCCACTCCTAAAGGCCACAACAATGGTAGTTTAGTGAAGATGGAGAAAAATGAAATAAAAATGTTTTAAAATACAAAGCTTTATTTAAAACGATTTGGCATCCCTAAGGAGAGAAAAAAAACACGTTTTTATTTATTTATTTACTTAATTTATTTATGTTCCATAGTATCCTATGAAAATGTGTCACTTTTAAGACTTTACAAATTATGCACCAAAAAGTCTAAAATCTCTAGACATTTTTTAAAATCTTGGTCTTGCCATCTGTTCACTGAACAGCTCCAGTTGCCAGAGTACAAGATCACTGGTTAATAGTTATTGGCTACCCTTGCACTGACATCATTTAAACAACACAGGCTTGTGAATCAGTTACCTTTTGAAGTGCGAATCCATCCCTAGGCTAGAGCTAGGGTAGTGCAAACTGTTTTGCTGTTCCAGGAAAAACATCTTGCATGTGCACACAACTCAGTGTGGACCTTTAGGTGAGAGGTGGGACATTCAGCAGGAAGATGAGCTCTTGCCCCCGCCCACAGTGCAAGCCTCACACTGAGTCTAGCAACATGGGGGCAGGCACTCCTTTTTGCCCACTGCTTGAGTGCTGTGCCTGCAGGGCTTGCAGGGCTTGCAGTGTGGGCATGCTCCATCAGTGCTACCCCCAGAATGCCACCACCCTGAATAGCGGGTCCTACCATAAACAGCAGGGGCATAGTGTCCATTGAGCAAACCCAGCATAAAGCTGGGGATGCTAGGCACCAGGGGGGTGCTGCCTTATCCCTGGGCTAGGCTGGAGGAGGCCTGAGTGCAGGGCACCCCCACATCATGCGGGGGGGGGGCTCACCCTTCACCTGCCTCTGCCTGCTTGTAGTGCTGCAGCAGGAGCAGCAGCGGGAGATATGAGTGGCAGATAAAGCTGTTCGTAAACAAATAACTCCTCCCCATGTGAGTGATGAGAAGGTTGTTGCCTTGTAAATAAGGTTCTTCGAGATGGAGCCAAACATTCCCACAACTGGCTTGTTCATGGTATGCTCACCATATTCAAATAATAGATCACGTGATGGTCTCAAGCTCCTTTAGTATAAAAAGCACTCTCCCCCTCAGAATGACAGTTCCTTTCAACCCTTTCTATGAATATAAGAAAATTCCATGCAGGGCTGGAAGGGTGGGTGTTGTGAGAATGTTCAGAGCCACCTCGAAGAACCTTGTTTAGAAGGCAGCAACCTTCTGTTCTTCTTCGAGTGGTTCCTCACAGGCCGTTTTTACACAGCTCCGCCGGATGAGGGAGTCCATGGCCACGTGAATGGGGTGGGCACACGGCCGCACATGCATCCCCACTCACCCCCCGTTCATGCGCACCCACAGAGCAACCGCCGTTTTCCCCCGGTTGTGCCGTGCGTGCGGACAAGTAGGGGGTGAGTGGGGATGCATATTAGGCGGACGCATGCACCCCCACTCACCACAGGCACACATGTCATGTTCACACAGAACTCCCCCCACCCATGAACACGTATACAGGCTGCATGTTTGTGGGTGGGAGAGGCCCATGTAAAAAGGGCCACATTCTCACAACTGTCTTACTTATACTATCTTAGGTAGGAATTTAGGATGTAAAGCAATATCTATTCTATCTTGGAAAATCTGCAAATATAGTTCTGAGATTATTATGGCTGCTATTTCACTAACTCTTCTTAATGAAGTTATTGCTAACAGGAATACTGTCTTTAAACCCCCACCCTATAACCAGATCATTTGCATACCCCATCTCCCATATAATCAATTCCCACTGCCCCAGGGGCACAAATGAATTGGTTATAGGTGCGGGGGCAGCATGAATTAATTATATGGGGGCGGGAGTGCAAATAAACTGGTTATGGGGTGGGCACAGCGTGAATTGATTATGGGGGCACAACTGAACTGGTTTAGATATATGTCTCTTTTCATGGCATAATACGCTGCATAAGCTGGCTGCATTTTGGGTGTCTTGTGTGTTTGATAGCAGCGCCCCCAGGCCAGCCGAGCTGGGCAGCACCCCTAGGCCCGCCGGCAAGACAAAAAGAGGGGGGCCCATCTTGACTTCTTGACCAGGGGCCCACTGCACCCTAGCTACACCCCTGATGAACAAGGTGTGCCACCTTTGTTGAATGGGTGGGCTGGCCCTAGCTAAATCTTAACCTGAAATATGTACCAACTAGTTAAACACCTGCTGATGTTTCTGATGCTTGTAAAAGACCCTAGGAGAGTTTATGTGAGGAGACCATTGGTGACTCGGATTGAAAGAATGTTTGGACCTAGGGTGGAATTTCAGGAGGCACAGATGTACATGAATCGCAATGTATAATTGTGTACAGACTACGTGTAACCCTCTTAGTAGGAGCAATTTTACCCAGAAATCAGCCTCATGTGCCAAAAGTGTTGTTCTTGCAGGTGTACTAGTACCAATGAACACATTGTGGAATGTTGTTTTCAGTTGTGGGCATTGTTTTTTCCTTTCACCCTGTACTTAAGGAGACCGTCATAAATTAGGATCTCCTTTAGCCTTCAGCAGCTTATTGAGACTGTTTTGTGTATTCTGCCTCATTTTCTTTTTCACATGCTTAATCTCCTGTGCCTCTATAACATACTTGTGAGCTTTGTGAGGAAGTGAAATTCACTGAAAGAAATTATTTTGATATGCCGAGCAGCAATAGCTAAGGTTACAGGTTTGGTTTCTGACTGTCAGTTCAATTTATATTCGATTTAGGAAATCAAGACAATGAAGCAAAAACTGAGTGAGTTGTGCATAGACTTTAGCCAAAATCTTAATGAGGAAAATACATTTCTCACATTTTCCAAAGACGAACTTGGTGAGTGGTGCATTTCTTTCTTTAGAGTTGAATTTTTTTTTTATTCATTGTTTTTGATATGCGCTTAGTTATGGGGTGCACTAGACTGAAGTCAATGGAAATCTCCCATTGATTTTTATAATGGATCAGGATTGCACCCATTGATAATTTACTGTATCTAGGCAATGAGACCATTAACACTATTAGCCTCACTGGTTTCTTGTCTTCCTCCAGAATTTCCCCTCAGTTCTCCACAGCTAAGGTATCGCTGTCCATTTGCCTTGACCCACCTGTTTGAAATGCTTTTTTACTTTCCAGGATGTTGTGTCACATTCTTGATTTAAATTGTACCTTAAGATCTTTTTTTTTTTTTTTAGTTCGTGTCTCTGCTTAGGATTTTGTGATATCTTAATTAGAGGACATCCTATCAAATATTTTTCATTAATTGGATTTAAATTAGAAAAGGCTTATAAAACTTATTTTGTTTTAATACTGGGATTACCCTTATCTCCAGGGGATTTGCTATTTAGTAATGATTCCAGCCCCCCAAACCGACTGAGTGACAATGTGTCTAAAGAAGCATCTGCTTATCCAAGTAACAAGCCAACCAGTGATGAGCCTGCTTCACTAAAGATTGATGAGCGAGATTTATCACTGGGGGAGGTTCTTAGAACCCAGTGCTTTATAATCAGCAAAACAGTCTCCTCACTGTTTACAAGCATTACCAGAATGAGTGATTCCCTTCTGCAGGTTAAATCCCAAATAACCGAAGTTATAACTAAATTAAACTCGTTAGAAGCTTGCAGTTTTTCTAATAAGGGGTCGTTTGTTTGTTCCTGCTCTTGTTACAGACAATATGCCTTCTGCCCCTACACATAAGATAGGGAAACTAAGTACAAATGATATTCTGGCAAATAGACAAGATAGGACTTCTAAACGTTTAATCTTTCATGACAGGGCAGTTTGGCTTAAAATCGGTCCCCTCTCAAATGGGATTACACCAAGCTGGAATGACAAAAAAGCTGTTTCCAGAAATTTTTCTTTTTTGCTGGCCTTAAATGTTGCTCAAGCCGATATTTATAAGATTGTTCTTCTTCCTCATTGGTTTCTTGTTATTTGCTTTAAGATATATTTTAAATCACAACGTCTGGTATCTAAAATTTTCCAGGCTAGGAAGCACTTGAGGTTGTGGGGGATCTCTATAGACAGAGTCTTTTACTATGAACAGTTGCCAAACTTAGTGTCTGCTTGAGATACTCATGTCTCTATTCTCGACAGTATGATAAATTATGACTCCTCTCCCCAGCTTAACCAGCTATCTGGGGAATTAGAACAAATGGAGGTTGTTCCAACACAGTCTGTGACCCCAGGTCAGAAAATTACCTTCCCTAGGTATAAATTACATCAGAATCTGATGACTTTCTGTCTGGACAACAGCCACACAATTCAAATGGAAGGAGATATTGTTAATGCCTTCAATCTACTACCCCCGATTGATCAAGATCGAATTAAAGGGAAGTTAGGCCTCGTTCAGGAGAAGCTTAACTGTGTCTCTCTTGATTATGAGAGTTTACCGCATATTCATCAACCTTGCCATGATTTGGAACATTTACCTAATATGAAGTTATTTGATGGAGAGGAACTGGACTCCTCTTCCCAGGTACTTATTCCTCTTTTGGGAGGTGAACCACTTCCACCTCGCATCCATATAAATGCCCCTGTTCCTGATATTGAGGATGTTTTTATAGCCCCCTCTATTGAGCAAACCAATGAACTTCACCCTACTATCACGCCTTTCCCTATGTACCCCCAGGGGACGCACCCTCCAACTTTAAATCATTCTCTGAGTTCTGTCCATGAGGAGTACGAATGTCTGGCTAATGATATGCCCCAAAATAGGGCATTGAGGATCATTCCCTTCCTTTAGATCCCTTGTTTAGTAATAAATGACATTATCACAGCCCTCGCAGGGAGATGAATGCTGGGTTCTTGTCTCTGTTCGTGAAACATAGCAGGCTGGAAAACGCTTTTTCTGCAGATTCTTCTGAAATACTGAAGGAATATGATATCCTATGTCTCCAAGAAACTTGGTTATCGGATTCTAAACAATTTTCGCTCCATGGGTTTCTATCTTTGGACTGCCCCTGCCAATAAATTGGGGAAGTTTGGTCGCCCTTCAGGTGGCCTTCTTATATTAGCTAAACATGCCCTCAATATTACCGGCCCCAAGATTCAGACTCCCCTTAAGAATACCTTGGCTGTAAGATTTATGTGGGGGAGGGAGAAGGGTATTATTATAATTAACATCTATATTCCTCCATCTAATAGTACAGGTAAGCGTACCTTATTTTGGATGCATTTGGAGAATTTTATTGAGACCTTGGATGGACTTTTTCCCCTTCTGCCGATTGTTATTTTAGGGGATTTTAATGCTATAATAGGAAATGCAGTTTCAATGCAGGCAGGATCTATGAATATAGATGAGGACGATGATTTTTTTTCCCCTCAGTATGCTTTAGAAGACCAGGTATTAAATATTTCTGGGGTGAAACTCTTCCAATTTTTGTACAGAGGTAGCTGGAAATTTCTAAATGGTCGTTCCTCTATTTGTTCTTCTGGTGATTTTATCTTTATTTCTAAGTTAGGATTTAGCGTGATTGATTATGTATGTGTTCAAGCAAAGTTCTTTTGTAACTTTGTTGATTTCCAAGTGCTTCTGGCTGGCCTTAGTGATCACCAACCACTCTTGGTTTATTTTAGTACATCGACCTTTGAAGTAAGTTTAAATGAATTGACCTTTAGTCTGCCTGACCCTAGTTTACAGGATTATTTCCGTATTAAATGGAATTCTAAAACTGCAAATATAGTGGATGCTTTGTTAAGGGATGTGGATTTTGTTTTTCTTAGAAATACTTTACTGGATTCATATTCTCAGTGCCCTGTGGTTGCGATCCAAATATTTTCTGCCTTGGCAACCCTACTCAAAAATAGGCTTTTTGAATAGTCCAATAAGAAGGGGAATGGGAATCAATCATGGAGTTATAACTCTGTTTTAAACAAATCCTGATATGACCGGGATTGCTCGACTGCTAAAAAAATTCCTCCGTAAGGTTGCTAGTCAAGTTAGAACATGTAAAAATAGGGTATCTTACCTGCATTATGCTTCCCAAAAAAAGACTTATAGGGACCTCCTTAAAGCTAAAAAAAATTGGCTCACCAACGCTCCTTGTGGTCTGCTTTAACTACTGCTGTACTTGATACAACTTTTTGGCATCTGATCCAAAATGGTATGCGTTCCTTTGATACCTATTTAACTACCCCTGCGAATGTTTGGCAATCACATTTCTCTCTCATTTTTAATCACCTTCCGGATATTCCAGTACTGAGTTTAGATGTTGCTCAGGATCTCCCTTGCTGGCCACTAGTTGACCCGACTGTTATAAGAGATCTTTTAGAACAAATCCCCTTGGGGAAAGCTCCTGGGAGTGATGGTATTATTGGCGATATGATAAGGGACAAAATTGATTGGTGGCTCCCCATTATCTGCACCTTATTCAATACCATAAATTCCTCCGGTACAATTCCTGCTGGGTGGAATATTAATGTTGTTGTTCCTATTTTTAAAAAAAGTGACAGGAATCTGCCCTCAAACTATATACCTATTAGTTTAATACGTGTTATCGCTAAAGTTTATGCCCGTTATTTACTACATAAGCTGGCGGCTTGGGCAAATGCTGCAGGGTTTTTTTCCAGACGAACAGGCAGGATTTCAAGCTGGTCATTCAACTCTGGATCACTGCTTTAACTTGACGCATCTGATAGATAAGTATGTGTGGATTAGAATGGGGTTCTTTGTTTCTTTCTTTCGTTGATTTCAGGACAGCTTTTGATTCTATTGACAGGAAGCTTCTTTGTGCTAAATTGTCCTCAACAAATCTGGACAGAAGACTGGTATATCTGGTTCAATCACTCTATGCTAATTCTCAGTTGAGAATTAGATTATTGCAGAGGCCCTCTTACTGATACAATAACTGCTACAAATGGTGTGGAACAGGGATGTGTCTTGGCCCCTTTTTTATTTAATTTTTTAATTAATGGAATAGTGTCAGAACTTATGAATGATTCATTTTTTCCGGTTGTTATACATAATAGGCGCATATCAGTTCCTCTCTATGCAGATCCTGGCGCAAATCCCACTCCCACCCTGACTTCCTCCACTATAAATTCTCCCTCTCTTCCGTTCCCTGGCGAGGCAACACTACTATGCCTCCCAGGTTGAATCCTACTCTTGTGACCCCCGCCGCCTCTTCTCCACCTTTGATTCCCTTCTCAAACCCCACTGCACTATTCTACACTCTTCCCTCTCTGCTCAGGATCTCACAGATTGACAAGATCCACCAGGACATTGCTTTCCACTCGTCTTCTCTCTCCACTCCCTCTCCACCCCCTCCACCCACTCTCCTCTTCTCCTTCCCTCCTGCCTCCCTTGAGGAAATATCCTCCCTGCTCTCTTCTTCCAACCCCTCTACCTGCCCTCTCGACCCAATCCCCTCCCACCTCCTCATCTGCATTGCGCCCACTGTTGCGCCCCCCACCCCCTTCTACATGTCATTAATCTCTCCCTCTCCACTGGCTCCTTCCCCTCCACCTTCAAGCATGCCACTGTCAAAAAGTCCACCCTTGACCCCTCTGACCCCTCTAGTTACTGACCTACCCTTCGCCTCTAAGCTTCTGGAACGTGTTGTCTACTCCTGCTGCCTGGACCTCTCTGCCAACTCCTCCCTGGACCCTCTCCAATCTGGCTTCTACCCCCTTCACTCCACTGAAACTGCCCTTGCCAAGATCACCAATGATCTACTTGTTGCTAAATCTAAGTGCCTTTACTCCATTCTTGTCCTCCTTGACCTCTCCGCTGCCTTTGGCATTGTCGACCACTCACTCCTACTGGACTCTCTGTGCTCCCTAGGCTTCTGCGGCTCTGCCCTTGACTGGTTCTCCTCCTACCTCTCTGACCATTCCTTTAATGTATCTCTTCCCAATTCCAAGTCCTCCTCCCTCCCCCTCTCGGTTGGGGTTCCCCAAGGCTCTGTCCTGTTCCCTCTCCTCTTCTCTATCTACGTCCTGTCCCTTGGCAAACTCATTGTCTCCCACGGCTTCCAATATCACCTTTATGCTGACGACACTAAACGCTTATCTCTCCACCCCCTCTCTCTCCCCTTCTGTCCAAGCTTGCCTCATCAACTGTCTCTCTGATATCTCCGCCTGGACGTCCCAACGTGGCTAAGACTGAAGTCCTTATCTTTCCTCCCCTCCCTTCCTCTCCCTCTTCCCTGTCCATCCTTATTGATGGGGTCACCATCCGCCCCGTTTCCCAAGCCATTAGCTTGGGCTTCGTCTTCAACACTCACCTTTCCTTTAAACCCTACATCGACTCTGTTGCCAAATCCTGTCGCTTCGCCCTCCACAACGTTGCTCAGATTCGCCCCTTTCTCTCTGTCTCCTTAGTCAAAACCCTTGTTCATGCCTCGCCTTGACTGCTGCAACCTCCTCCTTACTGGCCTCCCCCGCTCTCACCTGTCCCCCCTTATCTCCATCCCAAACTCTGCTGCTAGGGTCATCCACTCAGCCCATCACTTTCACCACGTGCAGCCTCTCCTCGCTTCACTGGCTCCCCCTTCCCCAATGCATCCTTCACAAACTCCTGGTGTTCACTTACAAATCCTTTCACAAACTGGCTCCCCCTTACCTCTCAGCCCTAGTCTCCTTACACACTCCTGTACGCACTCTCCGCTCCTCCTCTGCCCCTCCCTCGCTCTCCCTCGTCTCCCCTGCTCCCCTAACCGCCTTCGTCCATTCTCCTTTGCTGCCCCCCATGCCTTCCATTTCAATGGCCGCAATGTAAAACAATGCGACACGGGGAACCGGTACCCCCAATATCCGGATTAATCCGATACTGCCGGTACAGCAAAATACCGGTAGTATCGGATACCGGATAATCCTGACTTCCCACCCCTACTATCTATAGAAGCCTTGACATCCCTCCCTAGTTCTAGTATTAAATCTTTGATTACCAGACAATTGAGGGATCTTGCTATTATTACCAGACAATTGAGGGATCTTGCTATTGCCATCTATAGGCAAAAGATTGAAAGATTAAAATCCATACCCCTTTATAAACATATTAAAACAATTCCTGGGAGAGAACTTTATCTTACGGCATTGGATAGCCCAATCTTGCGAAGAGCGCTCCGCTCTGGTTTGATCTTATCCCTTCTAGGGTGTTAAACGCAAGGAGAAAGAGGCTTCCTTATGCTGCTAGGATATATAGTTGCCCCTTAGCCAAAATTGAAGATCTGCCCCATTTTATTATTTATCTGCCCATTAACACAGAAATTTCATGTTAAATTCTTGGCTCCTGTGTTGCAAAACAAATTATACTGGTCGCATCACCAACTGCAAAGTATGATGTTCTCAGTAAATGATGCTGCTATGCTGTGTGCCCTGGCCAATGTGTCTCTGGCCCTAATTAGAACTTGATCTTCTTCTTCTGGAGGGTTAGTTACATTTATAGACTATGGAAGCTATCAGAGGGCACCGCTTGGGTGAATTTTATTGTCATCAGGGGATACGTTCTGCCCCAATATCCCTTATTGAAGAGCAAGGCTCCAATATACAGTCATTTTGGATTTTTGGTTGAAATGCTTGTTCAGATCTGGGACTTTCTTGCTTTTTACTGGTATTTTTTGTTATAACTGGCTAATCCTTATTATGGGTATAAGTAAAAGAAAACACAGCCTATTGAGGTTCAGACTTGGACCATGTAGCCCTTATTCCTATGCTAACTATTATAGCTATTTTTCTTTTCTTGATATTTTTAGCTGGATTGATTTGTATATTGATTATGTTGTTTTTGATAATGCTGTTATCATTTTATACTCATCATGATTTTATTTGTGTCTTTGTTACTGTTCAGTTAACTTTAGGCCATGGTGTAAGCCTGTGCCATCAATAAATGTTTATTATTATTACTGGAATTAGCCTGTTTAATTCTTTTGAGCTATAAGTGAGTAAAGTGTTAATGATTTTTATTTTTATTTGCAAAACACATAAGCAGCCAACCATAAAATTTGGGGTTTCAATTCTGCAAATCATTCTGACATTAAACGCTAGTTTGTGGTAAAGCTGCTGCAGAACTGTTTAATGCACTAGTTTCGCATAGGTGAAAAAGAACTGGTGAAGACAGAGTGTCCTTTCTTAATTCTTGTGATAAATTGTGTTTCTCAGAAGCCCTTCCTGGGGACTTTATGAATAGTTTAGAGAAGACTGACACCAACAAATATAAGGTTACCTTAAAGTATCCCCACTATTTTCCTGTTATGAAGAAGTGTTGTGTTCCAGACACAAGAAGAAAAATGGAAGTTGCTTTCAACACACGGTGCAAAGAGGTACATCAGATATTTAATTTCTCTTATCATAATGACATGTCCTAACCTGTCATGAGGAGAGAAGCATTGAGAGTGGTGGTATAAGATATTGAACCCGGTGGTACAGTAAAGGGGCAGATACCTTTCAGGCCACTGTTGACCTCACCAATCCCAGCCCCTCCAGTGCTACTGGTTTGAGACCCCTCCCCCATCCCTCAGGCTGCACTTCTTCCGGCTCCACCCTGATCTCTGTGTTCATTGTGAACAACACCCTTCTTCCTCCTCCAGCTCATTTGCATGCCTGTATTCTATTGGTTGGAAATGTCTTCAGGAAGCTACAAGCAGAGTATTTATATGATGATGATGTGGGAAGTTAAGTGTAGTCGCTAATAA
Source organism: Sphenodon punctatus (assembly GCA_003113815.1). Taxonomy (NCBI): domain Eukaryota; kingdom Metazoa; phylum Chordata; class Lepidosauria; order Sphenodontia; family Sphenodontidae; genus Sphenodon; species Sphenodon punctatus. Next base: position 2,257,754 of record QEPC01005272.1, read on the forward strand.
GAGTGGATAAATAATATGCCAAACAACATATATTTCAGATAGAAAATTAGATTTTCTGTCTGCAAAACCTACTGTTATTTTGACCTTAGTGATCCAAATAGGAATATTAGGTTTTCTTTTATAAATATAGAAATTTGTAAATACTCATTCTGAGTGCTGGCTTTTGTCAGTCTAATGACTAGTTTGTACGAGTTGAAAGTGTAGAAAGTTTGTTGTCTTGTTGGGGTTTTAGCCTAGTTTTTATAGAAAAAACATGCTGAAGATTTCCACTTGTGGGTGTCCCTTAAATAATTTTTTAATCTCACAAACAAATTTCAAATAAATTTAGTAGAGGGGCAGAAGACCAAAGGTAAGTAGAAAATCCACATTTTGTAATATGAGGTGCACCTGAAGGAGGAGATGTGTCCCATTTTAACCCCTAAAAACCCACTTACTTGCATTGAGCATTCTCTCTCCCCCATATCCTTTGGTAATTTTGACTTTAGCAGACTGATTTTCACCCCCATTTGATAGAAGGGCAGAGGGCCCAATGGTAAATAGGGATCCAGAGTTTTGTAACAATAGTTTTTGCAAATCAGTTCAAGACTGGGATTAAAACTTGATTCATTTTAAACCTGATGTGTTTTCCATGATTTATTGTGGAACCACAGAACAAACATCATTTGGGGGGGAGTAGGGGCAGTTAACAAGACTTCATTGATATTAAATATATGAGAATACTACTCACAGGTGCAGGAACCCTACTTGAGGCTCATGAGACCATAATATAGCCCTACCACCAGTGTACAAAGATAAATGGTTGTCCACCCTCATCCATTGGTCACAATCCACTGTTGTTGTGACCTCACTGTAAATAAAAGGTGTAGAAGCTGCCTGTAACCAATCCACCTGTAGGATGGCCCCGTAATGCTACTCTGGGGAATTTAGCTCAGCTGCTTCCACTTGGTTTGCCCCACAGTATCGAGTATCCTCTAACGGCTGGGCTTGTTCAGCTACATTGTTTAGTCTGACCTCCAAACCTCCCTTGTAGCCAGACCAGTCCACTTGGTTGGGGCTTCTCCCACAACTGTGGGTCCCCAAACAGACTCAGTCCACTCATGTCTACTCCCTTGGTCCTGTATCCTGGCAAGCTCTGTCTCCCGGGCTGGGTTGCTGGGACTGCCTGCTCCAAATGATCAAGCAGGGCTTCTGCTCAGCCATCTTTCCAACAGCTCTCTCTTAGCCTCCACAACTCTCCACCTCCTAACTGAGCTGAGCTCAATGCTTTTGGACCTTGGCTGACCCAGCCAAGCCCAGACCCAGGTGTGAGACTGCTAGACATTGTTTTTCCACACTCAGGCACCCAGGCTTCATCTAGCACCAGCAACTCTCCTGCTGGTGCTTGTGGCAGGACTTGATTTTCTGACATGAATCCTTGCTGGATTGGGGCCCCAGTCACACTCATGACTCTGGGGATTAGCTTATCACCATGTCGAATCTCTGTATGCAGTGTCCCACTCACAGTCGTTCCCAGTCGTTCTTCAGTTGTCTGAGTTCCCTGGGTCAGATATCCCTTCTGCACCCCAGCAGAACCCCTTAGCCCACGCTATGCCCTTTGGACTTATCACTCTCTCTGCATCCTCTCTGCAGCAGCCCTGCTTCTCCTCCTGTCTCACCCAGCTCTGAGCTAGGCTCATGTTTTTCTTTCTTGGGCTGGCTAGTGCCATGCCCTAACCCAGCTGCCTTCTTATTAGGCACTGTCCTATCTCTGGTACAGCACTGGCAGCTCAGCTAGCACCGGCAAGCGGCCTGCACTAGCTGTTCTTAAAGGGTCCTTGGCCCGCAGGGAGTCTGCCCGGCTACAGTGCTAGCCCTTGGGCCAATCACTCAAACAAAAGCTTGCTCCCTGCTACAAAAGGTATTACAGGAGGTGGATGTCACTTCCTCGCTATAAAATCCATGCCATTATTATTAATAGACATATTATTAATAGGCATTTATATAGCGCCAGTCGTATGGCCTGGTGCTGTACAGAACACAGAACTAGACGCGGTCCCTGCCTGTGGCTTACAATCTAAAAGACAAAAGGGGGGGAGACAGGGAGAGGGGACAGTGGGAGAGACATGGGAGAAGACAAACAAACATTCAAG